>JAVJIF010012060.1:0-135405 GCA_038442645.1 Agave tequilana | reverse complement strand
TGCATGAGAGAAGTAATACTGTACCAGACATCAATACAATTTTTGTGAAGAAGGCCAAACTTTTGTGTTGGACCTGATCATCAAGCAGAACTGAAGAATATGTCCTTAGTTTAAGTGGTAATTAAATAGCTAGTTCAGTCTATATGAGGGAACAGAAACAACACAGTTGTTATTATTTATTTATTTATTTTGAGAATAGAGCAACACACTTAACTACACTAATGATAGTGTTGACATAAAGTACAACATTATGAACTAGAATCAATGGTGAAAAGATATGAAACATTGTCAACCTGCATGCTTGCAGTATCAGGTTTGCTTATTTTCATATTTTCTCCCCCTTTTCTAAAATTGATTTCTTGTGCTCTGCAATGGAGTTTGGATGCCTTTGCAAGTGAACATATACATGCATGCATATACATGCAAAAATGCATGCAAATGTGTACAATGTAACTTAAAGAAGTCATATAATTAGTTCACCAGTTCACACAATATTTACCACAAATTTATCTTAATGATATTGATAAGCCAAGGATTTTTACATTAAAGCAATGGTTGTATTAATTGGTCCATACTATCACCAATACAGAACATAGATGACACTGGCTTCACAAGTCTCAAACAATAAGTTTAAGCATCCCTTTGTTCTAAGTTCTTGATCTCTGATTTCTTTCTTTTCAGCTGCATGCATTCTTACAGCGATCGAAAGCAAAGTCACAGTTCTCATTGCACTCCCCTCCATCAGGAATAGAAATGGGAGCGCATTTAATTCTACAACTTTTATGATCGTTTGCGCACTTGTGCTTGCATTCAGATGAAGGCGGTCCATGTCCATGCCCGGTGATGATTTCATAGCACGAGGAATGGGCCATGCTTCCGAGTTTACAGCCAGTCGTGCACTGACGCTGGCCGTGAGCAAGAGAAGGAGCATCACCGTCATCTTTGTATTCGCCATCGCCCATTTTGGTTCCTATGAGTCTGAAACCCTTGCCCTTTGGGAGTTTTTGAAGTGAGGATTTCAGAGTAGTTTGCATATGATCCTCTCTTGTGTCACATAAAGGTTGTGATACTTGAAACAAACTGACTAGTAAAAAGCCTTGTAAGGAAAAACAAGATAATTGAACTATTTGTTAGTAAATAGTGAGGATTACATGAAGAGAGAAAACTATAAAAAGAAGAGGGGGGGCAAAAATAACAAGAAGGCTGATTTAAAGCTTTCCATGGTATCAAGAGAGAAACCTAGTAAAGTTTAAAAGCAGAATCTCAAAATAAGAAAAATTCACACCTTCCTTAATAAGATTTAGTAAGAAAAGGAAATTCAAATTGGAACCTGTGAATTTCAGAATTCACTTCAGCATCCTTTATCTCGTGTAATTTTAAAAATTATGTTGAAAATACTACTTTCATTGAAATTCCAAGATTTGAGCTTCTGTAGCCGAGAAGAATTTTTGGAGAGTTCATGTATCAAATTAAGATGAATTTGGCATGTTTTACATTGTCAACCTCGATGCACCTCATATAATACCTTCATATAATCACCGCAAATGTAACTTGATAAAATTAATAAGCCAAATGGCTAACAATATGAGGATTTCCATTAAAGCAATAACTGTGTTCATTTGTCCATAATATTATCAATAGTACAGCAAATTTAGAAACCTGTCATGATGATTGAAATATTGATGACATTGGCTTTTGTAAGTTGATAGAAATTATTTCTTCTTCTTCTTCTTTTATTTTTTTTTACATAATAACAGTAATAGCATTCCTTTATTCTATGGTCACACTGCTGCTGACAGACGGAGCATTATCCTTGTAGCAGCCATAATTGCAATTTCTATTCTCCTCTTCGCGCTTGGACTCGCATTCAGAAGGCGGTCCATGTCCATGCCCCCGTGATGATTTAGAGCACGAGGATTGAGCATGGTTCTGAGTTTGCAGCCGGTCGTGCATTGGCACTGGCACGAGCAAGAGAAGGAGCAGGGCCATCATCATCTTTGCATTCGCCATCGCCATTTTGGTTTCTCTGAGTCTGAAGCCCCTGCACTTTGGGAGTTCTTATAGTGAGGATTTCACAGAAGTTGCATTTCAAATAGTTGTCCTATGTCACATAAAGGTTGTGACACTTTGAAACAAACTAGTTAGCAGAAGGCTTAGAAGGCAAAACAAGCAAATTGAATACATTGTTTGTAACACCATTGATTTTCATGAACCAAACCTTAACGATCATCTATGATCGATGTATAGTCGAGTCTTGACATTTTTGTTCCAAATTCTCTTCTGTTTTGCATTCCTTTTCTCGTGTCCGCCAGGAAACCAGACACATTGATATCAAGAGAGAAATCCAGTCAAGTATGAACAACAAAGTAAGTATCAAATGGTTGAAAAAGAGAAATGGAAACATCAGGTAACAAGGTGATTAGATCTTTCGGAAATATTTGACACTATAGTGGTCAAGACCACTACAAGGCTAAGCTACAGCTTTTCTTTGGTATGAAGAGAGACATCCAGTCAAGTATGAACATCAAAGTCTCAGAATAATACAAATTCATACTCTTTCATCAATAAGAATAAGAAAAGGGCATTCAAATCTGAACCTGTAAATGTCAGAATTTTGCTCCATCTCCTTTTTCCTAGCATATTTTTAAAATTACATCGAAAACTCTACTCTCAATGAAATTCCACAATCCTCAAAGATTTGAGCTTTCCTGATGTAAGAGATCAAAACAGAAGCAAGTAGATCAAGACAACAACTGTCAACAGACTAAATCCAAAGCTGTTGACAGACTGAGCTTGAGAGTTAAGGGGATACTATCTGTCGACAAGGACCTTATTGTTGTCGACAGGCCTGTGCGTGTCAGCCGTATCCAACTCTGGATAGGAGTCAGTTTACTAGTCTGGTTTGAATTTCAATTTGTTTCATTTTTCTTTTGTTTAATTAGGTTTTCTAGTTAGATTAGTATTCTTCTTTATTTGCCTGTATAGTATTTTTGTTTTAGTATCAAGTTTTAATTCAACTTTTGATAATCAATAAAATCGAGGTTTCTCTTTCAATTGCTCGTGGATTCGAGTTGTTTATCCTTTGCTCGTGAATTCGAGTGTTTTATCTTACTTGAAGGTATCATTTAGGGTTCGTTGGCGTTAGAACGAGATCTAACCGGTGTTGTTCGCTTTTTATTTGTGTCAAGTGGTATCAGATTTGGCGATGGCAGGAAAAGGCGATGGATGGGAGGCCTTTCCACAAGGATGGGCATTGATGAAAGGGAGGTCGACATTATCAAATCAATCTTGAATAGCGTGGTCCAAGAGTTCAAGAGATTGTCCCTCAAGATCGATAATCAAAGTCTGGACAATGATACGTACTGAAGCGGACAGGGTCATCCATCAACTACTCTTTCACCACCAAACCTCCCTTACATCCATCACATTAACCACCTCCAATATAACTACCTCCTCTTCAATCACCACCAAATCAACCACCTCTATTACATCACTCCCTTTTCAACACCCTCTTATCAACCACCATCGAGGTATCCTTTGTGAAATCTCCAAATTAATGAGTTTTCTGACGTGAAAAAATTGGGCAATCCCATCTATCAATATGATGACTTTGAAGATGAATATGAATATAAAGGGATGCCTATAGAAAAGGGGAAGATTCACTAATCCTAATTCAAACAGGAGAGGCGAATTTTTTAACCCTAACAGGATAGCTAGGCTTTCTTATCTTAATCATGATAGGAAAGGAGAATACCCAAATCGTAATGAGTATACGATGAAAGTTGAAATTCCTTCTTTAGTGAGAACTTGATATTGATTCCTTTAGATTGGATTTATGAAGTAGAGAATTTTTTGACATGGATTATGTTTTTGTAGAGAAGTAAATCAAGTCTGTAGAATATAAATTCAAGGAAAGAGCAGCCGCATGGTGAGATTAATTGCATATCTCACGACGGCGTCAAGGCAAGCCACCCGTGATGACATGGAGGCGCATGAAACAATTACTTCAAAGTAGATTCCTTTCACTAATTATCAATATATCCTTTATAATCAGTTTGAACACTGTCAACAAGGTACAATCACTGTTACAATATATCGGAGAAATCGATCGCCTATTATCACACTGTGACTTATCTATGCTGAAAGAGCAACAAGCAACAGAGTATATTATGGTCTAAAGTATTCTATTTAAAAATGCGTGATACTTCACGATGTATTCTCCATGAATGAGACTCACAATAAAGGCTCACAACAAGTATTGAAGATCGAAACTCCAAAGTAGAGCTCCACCTTTTAGGTGTGCAACGCCAATTGAAGAGTCAGCAAGTGACGCAGGAGTTCAACTGAATTTCATAACGGTTGATTGACTGCCAGCCCGTCAATCAACCAGCACCTCTGCATTAGCACCAATAACAACAACCGTCGAAGCTGCAAAGAGCAAGATGAATCCCCATGTCTAGCCTGGAGTTGACAAGTTATATAGGTGTGGAGAGCCTGGATACAAGTCCAATGAATGCCTAAGAGGAAGCAAGTTAATATGGGAGATTACAAATATGACGAAGAGGAAGAAGTCTAGATTGAAAAACTAAATGATTTTGACTTTGCTGACGAGCATGAAAAAATGCAACTTGTGCTGTTCAAAAATTACTGCGCAACCAGAAGGCACCTGATACTATGGAGCGATATCAAGCCTTTTATTTAAGGTGTTCGGTCAAGAAAAAAGTGAGTAACCTCATCATTAACAACAAAAGTTCCGAGAATATTGTTTCTAGAACACTCGTGGACTATTTGAAGTAGAGACGAAACTACACCTTCATCCTTACACTATTGGTTGGATCAAGAAGGATCCCTCCATCAAGATAATAAATCTATGTCATATTCTTATTTCAATTGGCAAATTTTATCAAGATTATTTGCTTGTAATGTTGTTGACATGGACACATGTTATTCTTTTTGGGAAACCATGACAACATGATATTGTTGCAACTCATAGAGGTAAAGAAAAAAAATCTTTATGTTCAATTTAAAAGGCAAAGAGTTGCCATGAGACTAATTCCACATCCTCCAAAGTTTACAAAAGAAAAAGAGCTTAAATTTATATCGGAATGCAATCGAGGGGAGTTTTTAGTAGAATTAAGGAAACAAAGTAAAGACTTGCTTTACGGCCAAGGAGGAAGTTACCTGCACGCTGAAATTCTCGAGAAGATGAGACCATTGTTGAAAGAACTTAAAAGAGTTGTACACGACAAGCTTCCAGAAAGATTATCACCCATGAGAGATATTCAATATTATATTTCGGGAGCAAGTCTACCTAATCTTTCACACTACACGATGAATTCTAAGAAGAGTGAAGTTCTAAAGGAGAAGTTTCGATTGAAGTTGAAGAAAATTAATGTAAAGTATAAAGCGACTATTGATAAGAAAAGCAAGAGAAACTCTTTGAGAAAAGATATATGGTATTGTTCAAGACATTCAATGTGACGGATCTCTGTCACTCTACCAAGCAGTTATATCTAGATTATAACTCAAAAACGATTTTTTTTGAGGAGGAAGGGGTTGATGTAGATCATGACAGAAACAAGTAGATCAAGACTAACTGTCGACAACCAAGTTCAGCTGTCGACAGACTGAGCCCAAAGTTGTCAATAGCCAAAATCAGTTGTCGACACACTGACTAAAGAAGTATTTTCCTGAGAGTTAAGGCTATACAGTCTCTGTCGACATGAACTCTATTGATGTCGACAGACCTATGCGTGTTAGCCATATCTGACTATGAACAGAAATCAGTTTTTCAGTCTGATTTGAATTTCAATTTATTTTGTTGTCTTTTGTTTAATTAAGTTTTCTAGTTAGATTAGTATTCTTTTTTATTTGCCTATATAAGACCATTATATCTTTGTTTTAATGTCTAGGTTTTAATTCAACTTTAAAATTGAGTTTTTCTCTTTCAATTGCTCGTGGATTCGAGTTGTTTATCCTTTACTCGTGGGTCGAGTGTTCTATCCTACTAGGGTCCGTCGGGGTTAGAACGAGATCTAATCGGCATCGTTTGTTTCTGTAGCCGCGACTTTTGGTGAGTTCATGTAACAAATTTAAGATGAAATTGGCATGTTTTACATTTTTAACGTCGTGTTACTTGCTACTATTTATATTCATATACAAATATACAAATATGTGTATTGTCACAGTCGTGGCAATTTATATGTAACTACGTATTATAAGTTCACATTAACTTAAAAGAATGAATGATATAATTAAATCTTCACCATATACGTTTACTTCACACAATCACCACGGATGCAACTTAATAAAATTAATAAGCCAAATGATTAATAATAAGAGGATTTCCATTAAAGCAATGACTATATCCATTTGTCCATAATATTATGATTACATGAAATATCGGTCACACTGGCTTTGCAAGTTGATAGCCGTGATTATTACTATTCTTATTTTTGTCTTATTTTCACACAATAAGTACTCCTTTATTCTCTCCTCGATCTCTGATTTCATTCATCTGTTTCAACGGGGCATGCCTTCTTGCAAGCAACCAAGTTATCCTCACACTCCTTCTTACAGACTACGCTGTCAGCCCTGCGAAAGCAGGCATTTTCGCAACCTTCACGATCTGAGTCGCACATGCGCTCAATTCAGAACCCGGTGGATCTCCATGCCCCATCGTTGATTGCAGAGCGCGAGGATTGGACCATGGTTCCGAGTTTGCAGCCACGAGCAAGAGAAGGAGCATCGCCATCAACTTTGCGTTCGCCATCACCATTTTGGTTTCTCTGAGTCTGAAGCCCTTGCCCTTTGGGTGTTTTTATAAGGAGGATTTCACAGTAGTTGCGTTTCAAATAGGTGTGGTCTTTGTGAACAAAGTTGCATGATACTCTCGCGTGTCACATAAAGGTTGTGATACTTGAAACAAACTAATTAGCGAAGCCTTGGAAGGCAAAAAAAAATACAGTAGAGGGTTGTACTACTCAATCAACTTCACAATGAAAACAAACAAAATATGTCTTCAAGATACACTACACAGGAGGCAAAACCAGCTTGAGAAACCAAGAAACAAGGCAAAAAAGAGCAATATTTGTAGGCATGCCCATAAACAAATACATGTATTCTCTACTTGCTTTTTTGTCTCTATGATTCTGGGATAACTGTTGATAGCTTATATCAGAGTGTTCAATCACCCCTTTCGGAGCCGACTCTGTTGCACAAAGGGGAAAACTTTGAAGTGACACTCCTGATAATGGACATGATTAAATGATGTAATGTTATTCTGAAATTTCCAAATATTTCAGCAGAAATTGGGCATCTCTCTATCAAAAATGGAGATTCGAACATCTTGACTAAAAATTTTAATCATCCAAGCACGCTTTTGTCAAAGCACAAATCAAACCTTGCAGCAGTGACCAGAGGTTTCCATCCTGTGAAAGACTTTTCACCCTCTTAAAAAGAAGGGATGTGCCGGTAAGAGAACTGCTCTGCTCTCCTGGCTCATATCTTCTCGAGTACAATGCACCAGTTGGATTTATCATAGAATTGTTCCAAAATGGCGGCATTCTCAATGCCAGTAACTAACCTACAGAGAACATAGAAAGCGCAGAATCATGAGATGTAGCTTAGATGTCCAAACTTAAGTACAACAGATAGTTAACAGAAGACACTAGAGTTTAAAGAGAGAGACAGAGAGAGTGCAAACAAAATTATACTAAACAATCTCAAAAGGAAATAAGAAGACACTTTTCTCATCTACTTCAACAAAAAACCACGATACATCCCTCAAATGAGGATAAGCCTAGTGGTAAGGCAATGATATTAATCTCTGACTTTCCATTATTGAATGGACAGAGACTTGAGAATTTGAATTTGACATGTGGTGGAATTGCAACAGTAAAAAAACTAGGATTTCATGCTGATTTAAAACATTTAGTTTAGAAAATAATATGCACATTCCTAAGAAAAATAAGAGTTTTATTTAAAAGAAAATTTTGAATTCTTATAGAATTTTCTTCACTCTCGGTTCTATCTTCTTGAGCACGCATGAGTATTCCTCAAATACATTTCAGGAGTGTTTGGATTCAACCGGAAAATCGGAAATGGAAAAACTCATTTTTCCCATTTCTTGTTTGTTTTGAACCGGGAAACCAGAAATGGAAAAAACCTTTTTCCCTTTTCCCTTTTACACATTTCCTTTTTCCTTAATGCTACTATTTTCCCACTTGCAGGGTATGCAGTTAATTTTGTGGTCATGTAAATCTCACTTGTATATTAAATATATAATTTCTAAATATTAAAATGTCAAATTTATTACTATTTAATATTTAATTAACAAATTTATTATACATTTTAATTTCTAATAGGAAGATTTATTTTAGTAATATCGGTATTATTTAAATCACCAAACAGTTAATTTTGTGGTCAATTTTTTCACTTCCACTTTCATATTACAACCAAATACGGAAAACTTACTGGCACAAAACCCAAATTTTCATTTACACTTTCACTTTTTCATCTCTATTTCTCAATTGTACCTTTTCCTCTCACTTGTAGCAACCCTTTATTGAACTCCTATATTCTACATAACGAAAATCTACAAAACAGGAAAAGAGAAATTGCAACTCAAGGATATACATATCATGACTTGCCTTGTTTAGATGATAGGCACATAAAACCTTATTGATCCCATTAATTAGAGGCACCATTCACTCTAGTCTCGCTACTGAAAAATCATACAACTACCGACTGCAACACAAATTTTCTGTTCGTTTAATTGCTGGATAGGCTGTCTGTTCAGAACATTGATAATACAAAAATGGCACGGAACATGCGATTTAATCACAGCCTGATGAATAGAAGAGTGTTAACAGGGCCCGAGGGCGGTAAATATTTCCTCTTTCCCACTAAATGCAGCAAGCTTATTCACATCCCACGAAATGACATTGTCAATTTCCTAACCTATTTCACGATCTGGGTCACATGCTCTTCCTAAAATCTCAAAGAATGGCCTCTAAATATAGGAAAACCACAATTCTAAAGAAATTTCTTTCCATTGGACGTGTTGTTGTACAAGGACTGTCCATTCTTCACCTTTTTCTTCTTCTAATAAGTGTTTTTCTCTTTTCTTTTCTCAAAGTGAGGCTTCTTATAATGCTCACCATTTTCTAATATATTCATCAATTACTTTAGAAACATTTTGTCAAGGCATTGGCAAATGATAAAAAATTTCTAGAGCAAATAGATAAGGGAATATTGCAAGAAAACCATAAGCCTAAGTTCAAAACAATTATATAACCACTAATATTCAGAGGGAATCTTAGAGCCAGATATATTACCTCTCAAGTTCACCTTCAGCAAATACATGGTAGTAGCGGTTATAAACCATGGCCCCCTTCTTATCATCTTTCCTTGCTAACCCATTTGCAAGAGCAGCAGCTGACGCACCACTGATTTCAGCGCGATGATATGGTAAATGCCAAGGAACAAAATATTCTTGATTAGTTTCAGCCTTCCCATTACTAGAAGCGGATCTTTCTCTCATACTAGAGAAAGCTGAAGAAGCCACCGTTGGTTATCATCTAATCCTTTCTCATCATGACATAATTGATCATGTTCATCCCTTGATAGGTTAGCAGAGTGATGGCAATCGACATCTGTCTCAAGGATCCTTTCTAGTGATATTGTCGAAGAATTACGCATTCGTGGACTGCTGGGACTTACCCATCCTTCATTATACTTGGGCGAAAGTGGCGTCCATTTTGTAAGCAAAGCCTGGTCCTCTTGTTCCACAGCCCACACCGTTATTAAAACAAGACCTCCCTTATGAACAACTCGAATTAATTCTTCTATAGCTTTCCTTCTCCTGCTTTCTGTGCTCAGATGATGCAACACAGCAATCGAGATAGCAGCATCACCAAAATTACTTCTATAAGGAAGGTTAACAGCATCTGCAACCAAACCTCATGCCCTCTCCCTGCACATATATCAATCAATGACGGACTTATGTCACATCCTATGAAGAAACAATTGGGATTGAATCCTAGGTACTTTCCATTTCCACAACCAGCATCTAAAACAACAGAATCTGGGCTCAACGAATTCAGAAATCCGGCAACTTTTGGCCATTTTGCAAATCGGGTGGCACTGAAATGGGGAGCAATGGCATCATAAACACGGTGCACATACTTCTTTTCAATTTCTGGAGTAGCTTGAACATTTGTTGAGCATGAATTGTCACAACCAGAAGTTTCTGCATTAAGACTTTCAGACTCCCCATTTACATTTATAGAAGACAAGTTGGCACTTGAATGAAACCCTTGTCCACAACTAATGGGCTTCAAAGTAGACATACTGGTATCCTTAGTAGGTATCAGAAATCCAATACAAGATGTAACAAAATTCTCAGAAGCAGTGACCTTGCTAAGTTTATGCCTTCTAATGCTTGGACACAGCTGCAATGTTTCTGGTCCAAATTTCTGAAGTTGATGAAATGATCTCCCAACCTTGACAGCTTTAGAAAGCATACACTTTGGCCGAAATTCAAAATACCACCATCCAATAATGCTGCAAATACATATTCAATATCAAAGTCCATTCATTTGTTTTTTTAACATTAAGAGGCAATAAAATCAGTGGAGAATGGTTGTTTCAAAAAATGTACAAAATAAAGTATATCTTAAGATTCTAACATGCTAATGGCATAAAAAATTTCCTTGCCAGCTCATGATTTTGTATGAGAGGGAGCATAAATGAGCAAAGCTAGATAGAGGTATATTTTCTTCAGCTCGCTTGAAAACTTTTAAGGCTTTCAAGCTTGAATACGACTTCATTTGAGCAATTCCCAAACTCATATCCCCTCCAAACTCAGCTCATGACATATCAACCCAAACATGAGTTTATCGTTAACTCATTTACCGTTTGCTAGATAGGAACCTATATCGGCTTGTCTCTACATATTTAATTTCCGACCTTCAATCTAACAACTAATACTTCTTAAACAAAAGAAGGGAAAAAAAAAAGAAGATCATCTCATTAGCAGATTTAATTCTCATGAATAAGGTGTTCCAAACACCTAAGAAATATTCATACAGACCAACACATTTTCTAAATAAAAAATTGAGCCAAATTATACTGACCATGATTGAGATTGCTCCTAAGGACAATGCTTATATAAATACTAATTTGATCAAGCTCACAGCAATTAGTAGCTATAACAAGTGATCGTTCACCCGGTGATAAGAACTCGCTTGTTTTCAACATTAAGGCATTATATAATGAGACATAAAATAATAAAATAAATAAACAGAAAGAACTAGCACCTAGATAAGCAAATTATAACCAAATACAAAAATATAAAAAAAAATGCCATCAAAATACTACTATTGAAGAAAATTAAACATAAACTCTATATAAGCCACAAATAACTAGTAAAT
This sequence comes from Agave tequilana, assembly GCA_038442645.1. Classification (NCBI taxonomy): domain Eukaryota; kingdom Viridiplantae; phylum Streptophyta; class Magnoliopsida; order Asparagales; family Asparagaceae; genus Agave; species Agave tequilana. The sequence continues at coordinate 123,970 of JAVJIF010012060.1, read as the reverse complement.
CACTTCGCAGTTGACTGAAATTCTGAAAGATTAGCATGTAAAATCTTGCACAGCTAAAATATTATGAACCCAATAAACAAAAAACATAAGGTGGCAATCAGTCATATCAAGGGAATTAATTAAGCTATTACATTGGATAATGAAAGCACTTCAAAAATCAAAACCAGTTGCGAAGAAAAACGAAGAATAAATCAAAAAGTTAGGGATTTTACAGATTAGACAAAAAGATTCAAACTTTAACAATTGTATCGGAACATCTGAGAGTAATCTTAGCTTACCACCGGAATTAAATGGAAATAATCAGCCGAGAAGAAGAAGAGGTGGGGGGGTCTGATTTTATTTTAAGAGAAACCCTAACCTCAACAAGTTAAAGGAGATTATTGGGCTTTCTCATCGAGTTTGGGCCCAAATCGAACTTTCATAAAGGGCCCCAAGTCCAACAGCAATAAAGACCGACCTCCCTTTCTCTTTCTCTCTTTTTTCCTCTCATTATTTGAGAATATATATTTTTTAAATGGATTAACTTTAGGGAATGCAAGACACCTTAATTACTCAAGTATTTTTTTTTCTTTTAATTTTTTAAAAAAAGCTTCTACGCTTGGGCCAGTTTGGTTAAGGGTGGAAGTGAGGAAGTGAAGAAGTGAGGAAGTAGTAATAGTTCCCTTTGAAACTTGGGAATTGATTAGTAAGTTTTTCGGTGTTTGGATGTTGTTTGGAAGTGTGATTTGAAAAATGTTTTGTCTTTTCTAGTGTTTGGACGGTAATGTGAAAGTGAAAGTGGAAAAGTTGACCACAAAGTTGATCGCAAAATATTATTAAAATAAAAATTAATTAAGAAAAATAAAAAATGGACTGTAATTAGAATGTAAGTGAGATTTACATGATCAAAAAATTAACTGTTTTGTACTACAACTTATTAAAATGAGATTTACATGACCACAAAATTAACTGTAGCGCTCTGAAAGTGAGAAAATTGTTGTGTAAAAGAGAAAAGAGAAAAGGAAAAGGAGTTTTCTTATTTTCCTTTTCCGGTGTTTGGATAGATAGGGAAGTGAGCAATTATACTTCCCCATTTCCTTACTTCCGCTCACTTCCTTGCAACCAAACACCCCCTATCACGCTGGGGTGAAAAGAACACACACTGTGTCAGGAAAAAATAATACTCATAACAATAACTTATACAAAACTGCTAGTATCCTCTGTACACAGCGTTCGTGCATTACAAGTGAGCTTCCACAAAACGCTAGTCGAATCTAATGGCTTCAATGCGTCACAAGGACTTCATATATCGTTAATGAGCTTTTGCAAACCGTCAACTGAGTTTAGTGATTTATTCACACCGTGAAGTCGAACCGAGCAGATTGTCGCTTGAGCAATACTTAGTTGGCAGTTACTCTAATAATTTGATGCCATAAATTCTCACATGTATAGCATTTGGATAAGGTTTTTTTTCACCTGCAATTGACATTTGTTAAAAATCTCGTTTTTATAAAATTTGAAGAGCTTAGAAATAATAAATAGTACTTGGTTATTACTCTTCCTTTCTTTTCTTGTATCTCTCTCTCTCTCCCCTCTTTTTCTTTTATATTTTTGTACTTTGCTTTTGTTGGCACTTAAGAGGCAAGTTTCTTTCTCTCTCCTCTCCTATTTTGAATATGAAAAAAATTAATTCTTTAATATTAGTATATTACATATGTGTACGTATTTTAAAAAGCCAGATAACAACCTAAGACTATTTTTAGTACAGTCATAAAAGTCTTTTTGCAATGAATACGAAGATTGAGAAGTCCCAAAATACGCCCTTATTTGTCGAGCATACAAAATAGTATCTCTTTTTCAGTGTATTCTACACGTGCATGAAAAATATATGTTCTTCATATACATAATATGCCCCTTGAATTGTTAAAGTCTCTGTCATTGCATCAAAATTTTGAAATTAAGATGAGAGTTGAGACATTTATATTTTAACAGAACCATTCACTATTAGTTAAATACGTATCCAATCTCTTTTTTAGTGTATTCTACGTGTGCATGAAAAAAAATATATGTTTTATATACATAATATGCCTCTTGAATCACAGAACAGTTAAAATCTCTGCCATTACACTAAAATTCTAAAATTAAGGTGAGAGTTAAGACATTTGTATTTTAACAAAACCATTCACTGTTAGTTTAATATGTGTCCAATTCTTTTTTCCCCAAACATTGATTTGAAGTTGCAATATAAAAATTCAGGGGCGGACTCAGGAATAAATTTTGAGGTGGGCTTCAATCTTTTATAATATATGCTTGTGGAATATATAAATTCGCTAAAAGAATAAAATAATATTTTCTATTAAATCACAGAAGGAACCATGAATAAATTTGCTCAAAAAAACAAAATCAAAATAGAAGGGAGTATAAGATAATATACGAAAAAGCAAAAGGAGTCTAAGGTAATATATGAAAAAGTGGGGCGGGCTGTATCCCGACCCAGCCAACACTTGATTCCGCTCCTGCGAAAATCAAATTTATACCATTCTGTACTGTAACGAAAGAAAAGTTGATGTGAAAAAAAAGAAAGTCCTGATTATTCGACATTCTTCCAAAAGAATCAAACGCTTAATCAAAACAGTATCCATCAAAATGAATTGACTCAAACAATAAATCAAAAGTCGGTGGACAATTGTCATCTTCTCGCTAACCCCACGTATTTTTTTTCTTGGAAATTCACTAACTACACATTATCCACATCAAAATCAAAATTAATTTCTTTGTTGGCCTCCATCCACTCTAAATTCCTCAAAAAAGACCAAGACTTGGGACTCTCTCATCCCCACTTTATGTCCTATAAATACCCACAAATGCATTGGCTAAACTCACCATTCAAATTCAAGAAAACAAAGCAAAAAAAGAAAAAAGAAAAAAGAAAAAAAATTATTTGAAAAGCCCATGGCAACATCAATGGGAGGAGAGTTTGTTGAAGTCTACATGATGAGCAAGCTCCACAAGGAGAAGATGGAGAAATCAAGGCAACAAGAGAAGGGGAACAAAGAAGAAGGGTCTTCTACAATGAAGAAGAGCACTGGTGGCTTCTTTGGGCTCATGAGGAAGAAGGTCCATCCGAAGGGCGCGGAGTCCGAGGAGGCCGGAGCCGGACCTCCCGTGGCCGGCCGGTGATCGCCGGAGGGAGCCTAGGATTGAGTTGATATACTAGATATTAGATGTATTTTTCGAGTCAAGATACCGTATTTGTGGTCCATATACCGTATGTATTTAGGTCAGTATGAGAATGAATGAAATATATAGTTTGAGTAATATGTATTGAATAAACTATTAATGTAAATATGTGAGGAAATCTTTGAGTTTAGTATGTTGGATCTAATTTGTGATGTCTCTACGTATATAACTCGTTTGAAAATAAATAAGTACCGTATTTTTGGCAAAATCTTTTTAAACTTGTGGTATCCAACTTTTCGATTTCTTTTGCGTTTTCTTATGAAAAATTCTTGAATTCCATTTTTGGTGAATTATTGATGTCATTATTTTGATAATCTTTAATATGCTATAGTATAGTTATGGATCTTTGTTAAAAAAGTTATTTATTCATTAAGTAGATCATAAACTAAAATAGAAATAGAAATTAGTTATTAGTTATTAATATTTGATAATATTTTTATTAAATATGTATATATAAACAAAGGGAATATTTCGCTACAACAATCAGGTTTGCTTCATAATTAGGAAAAAAAATTCAGTGTCATTATTTGATTCGCTACAGTTTCATTCACGTCTGTGTGAACTGATCCCTCCCAACCACCACTTGTTTATATATTTTGATTTCCTATTTTACCTTTCTCCATTACCCTTGATGTTGCTCTCCCCTCAAACTTGATCCCGACGCAGAGTAATTCGCTGGTTGACCTGCACGATCAGGTTGTCGTGGGGGTTGGAAGGGGCTGGAGCCCCCACCCGGGGTCAGGGATGGAGCCCCAGGAAATTTCTTTTTGGGATAGACCTTTTTGCAGATCTCGTTTTGTTCATGCTCGCGATAAGTTTTGTTGTGTTTAAAACTGAAAAGTATTAGGATCATTCGATGTCAGTTGGCAGGAGGTCTGATGATGATGATGATGCTGATATAAGGATTACGATTCATGATAACAGTTCTCTTTGAGGACTGACTCAAAAATAGAGCATTTTGTGAGGATTGCGATCATGATCGCAGTCCTCACAAAAACTAAAAATAAGACATTTTGTGAGGATTGCGACTATGATCATACTCTTATTTTTAGGGCTGCGATCATAATCACAGTTCTCATAAAGACTCAAATATAAGACACTCTGTGAATTGTGATCATGATCGCAATCTTAATAAAGAGGATTGCGATCATGGTCGCAATCTTATAAAGACTCATAAACATGACATTTTTGTGGGGACTGCGATCATAATCACGGTCCTCATAAATAGTGCATTTTATGAGGAATGCGATCATGATCGCAATCCTCAGAAATAGAGTTGCAATCATTTTGTGAGCAGTGCGATCATAGTCACAGTTCTAAAAAATAAGGTTATTTTGTGAGGATTGTGATCATAGTCGTAGTGCTCTATACTGTGATCATTTTGTGAAGACTGTAATCATAGTCGTAGTCCTAAAAAATAGGACATTTTTGAAGCGGTTCGTTTTTTTTGAAGCGATTACTTAGGGGCATTTTTATTATTCGATGTTGATGAGCGCTTCAGCGCTTGACAAGTGGGCGCACATCTTTAATTTTAAAAAAAAAGTTGGCTAAAATGAACAAAATTATGAAGTTGAGTTTTTTTTTTTTTTTCTAATTACGATTAGACATAAAGGGGTGCAGCAAAATGCCCCTAAATAAAGTAGGTGATTAACATACAATAAGGTTTGACATTTGTATATCATTTTTTTATATTCGAAATTAGAGAACGTTTCCCATTATTTTTGTTGCTTTTTTAAGTACATTCTTTTGCTTAGATTCTGCACTGAGCACAAATATTTCTGTTCATTGAATGTGGGTTAATTAAAGGAACTTGATTGTGATGTTTCCATGGCAAGAAACTTGACTGTAAACGCACTAAAATGAGGAACTTGATAGTTGGGGAACTTGACTTTGATGTTTGAAAAAACAAGAACAACAAACTTGAATTTTAGTGCCCTAATTTGACTTAATTTGGTGAAAACATGTGTAGAGATTTTAGGCGAGTTCACATCTTTGTCACGATGAAAGACTCAACGTGGAGGAAGCGTGAGTCAGTGGAGGTGTTTGTTGCGTAAATATGAGATAAACTTGTATTCTTTCAAAATGATTTGAGCTCGAATCTTTTCAACTCAAATACAACTCTCCGACATTCGAATATAGAATTCACTGCGTTATTTGTTTCGCGTAAAAAATCGTAAAAAGTCGTAATTTGTAAATAACTTACAACCCAATTACAACTACGATGTTTATTTGGACCGTAGTTCGTAAAAGACTTACGCAATTCAATATTACTCACTTGCAATCTAATTATTACTCAGTTATAGTTAATTTTGTGATCATGAAAGTTTGTATTATTTTTTATTAATATTAATTTTTTATTATTTAATATTTTTAATATTTATTTACAATATTTAAAAATTTTAAATCATCAAATAGTTAATTCTGTGGTCAACTTTTTCACTTACGACTTACACATAACGACAATTAAACACCGTAAAATACAATACATTTTTTCACTTACAACTTTATATTACCACCAAACATTGTAAAACTTACATGCATATAACTCATTTACAACTGTAAAAGAGTTTACCAATTACGACTTATGAATTATGGCCAACTACGAAAACTAAACAGATCCTATATTATTTTAAGTATTTATAAATAAAAAGATCAAGTGTTTTGAATACTTTTTACCCATTCATCAAGCGACGCAAAATGAACGGCCGAAATTAGTGAGTTGGTTAGATCTATGTCTTTCGACATACAAATTCACACTCCGGTCATTTGATTATGATCTAAATATTTAAAAACCTCTACAAATCAATTTTGTTAGGCTTCAAATGTTCTACACTAATAAACTAACCAACTCACTATTTAAACTTTTCGTTTTTCCCTACTTGATGCATAGGTAAAAGTATTCAAAAAACTTAATTTTTAGTTTATAAATACTTGAAATAATATAGATCAACTTTAATGGAGTGGATTTTGTATTCGAATGTCGGATGTTGATATTTCAGTGGGAAGGATTCGGTCTCGAATCCTTCCAAAATGACACAAGTCTATCTCGTGTAAATATCGATCTTTAATTTTTAGACTTGATTTTCTTTCTATGTTTCTTGTTTCATATTAATTTATTGATAAAAATAAGACGGAATGATATCACTTTTTACTTGAAGAAGGGAAAAAGCAAGTGAATTGAGAAGAATATCTCACATTAAAAAAAAAAAAAAATAAGCTCATGCTTACTTAAAAGAGTATACTCTCAATATATGTATGTAGTTCAAGATGCAACTTTGTGCATATAGAACACATACATTAATTAAGGCAGTTGTGTTATGCATTTCATGTGTCCAAAATGGTTGAAACCCCCACACCATTTTTTTTTTTTTTTTTATTTCTCAAATTATTCTCACATGGGTGGCCACATCCTCAATTCTTTATATCAAGTCTACCAAACTTTGGTCAAGAAGCATCAATGGTTCTAATCAATAGAATCCATTAATTGTGTGCTCATTTTCTATATTAACCTAGTATTATTCAAATCAAATCAATGGTCTTTCTTAAGTAACCTACTTCTCATTTTTCTCATTAGAAAGTGACCTTCCAAAAGACACACACATGTCCCTTTAACTTGGCCACCAAGCCATCACAAATGACTCTTAAAAGTCCATTCCAACAAGCCGCCCTATAAATACTGGCCTAAACTCACAATTCAAACTCACAACTCAAAAGTCAAGAAATTGAGAGAGAGAGAGAGAGAGAGAGAGAGAGAGGAGAGATTTGCTTAAAGAGATGGCATCATCAATGGGGGGAGACTTTGTTCAAGCCTATGTGATGAGGAGGCTCCACAAGGAGAAGGTGGAGAGATTAGTGCAACAAGAAATGGAAAGCAAACCAAGGTCTTCTTGTACAAACAAGGAGAAGAGTCATGAGACCAACAAGAATAGGAGTGGTTTCTTTGGCCTCGTGAGGAAGAAGGTGCACCCAAATGGTATGAATTCCGGCGAGGCCGGAGCTCCGGTGGCCGGAGACGTTTGGGCCTTGGATTGATGAAGGATGGTGTACATTTGATTAGTTAGCCAGCTTTGTTGTTAATTTTCTCTCTTATTTCTTGTGAAATTTTTGTGTTGGATGTAAAACATGAATGTAAAAAATCTGACATTAGTAGCTCATATGTGTTTGTTTGGGATGAATTTGTGGTGAAGTAATGGATCAGAGTTGTTAGCATCAATCTAATTGCTTGAGCATTAGTTAGAGCTAGCTACTATGTGCGTGAACTGTCAATTAGGACAACATTCTTTTATGCATCCCATGCGTGTATCATGTCTCTCTTGAGTGAGCCCACACCATTAGTTTACTTATACACATCTCATTCTATTCTACTAAAACTATAGTCAAGAAGAAGCATCAGCGGTTTTTTGAATCAGTAGTGCCTACAAATAATTGTTTTCACATTTTTCTACCATACAATCTAGAATTATTCAGATCAAACAGTCCTCATGTAGGAGGACTATATCCCATCTCTTGGGCAACAATCACACTACGTTAACGTGAAGGAGGACTAGGGGTCCGTTGGGTCACACACATGAACCGAATCCGTAAGCTCCTAGCTCAAAAGCAACAAGCACCATGGCGAATGTTGGTACGTGCTAAATACCAGGTTGGATACCAGTTTTCACAACGTCGTGTTGAATTTTGGGCTTGGAAGATTGCTAGAACTATAACGCCACCAGTTCATCAGTATCGTAGACACAAGATAGGTAATGGCAAGCGTACGCGTATTTGGCACCATCCATGGCTCTTGGACAAGCTCCTCCTCCTCCTCTGCCCCACCCACAACTCTACAGAGTTGGTCTCTTGATTGCAACCACGGTACATCAACACATACACGACATCAACCATCTCATTACTGGCAGTTTCTCCATAAACTACCACTCGCAAAGGACTCTACACAATCAGATCATGTCATTTGGGCCACATCTCTAGATTGCAATTGATAGGTTGTGACAGTATACCGCGTGTTATCGCAACCAACTCGCAGTCCACACGCATCATACCCTAGTCGCCTGAAGTATGCATGGGCCACACAGAAAGTTCTGTCTTGCATTTGAAAGTGCTTGCATAATGGTCTCCCTACAGTGTCTTTCCTCGCAGCCTGAGCGTCCCTATTCCATTCACATGTGCACGTTGTGGCCGCATTGCCCTCGAGACTATGCAGCATGCTATTTGTGATTGTCTCCAATCTCGTCAAGTCTTGATTTTGTTATTAAAAACTTGACCCCGCAAAAGTTTGGCCTCAATGAAAATGATGGCCCTCCATCCTCCATGAGATTCCACAAATGGCCAAGGCGAGCTATTTTCGTCACTGATGATGTCCACAAAACACAGACATCAGTCCTTTTAACTTGGCTCCCAAGCCTTCACGTTTTTCTTTAAAGAAAAAAAAGGAAAAAAATAATCTAAAGAAGTCCTATCTCAAGATTCTTAGCTATCCTAATAAATCTCACATAAACTCACGATTCAAATTCTTCTTTGGCTGGTTCTGGGTTCAAGAAAAAATATTTGGTTGGCCATGGCATCATCAATAGAGGGAGACTTTGTTCAAGGCTATGTGACGAGGAAACTCTTTAACCTAGAACCAGCTAAAGAACAAAACCCTAAATCAACAAAAAAGAGAGAGAGAGAGAGAGAGAGAGAGAGAGAGAGAGAGAGAGAGAGGAGAGAGAGAGAGAGAGAGAGATTTACGAGATTCGGCAAGATGCTTACGTCTCCGGGATAGAATAGAGAGAGATATTGATGATTTACAACTTTTACAATAGGGTTTCCCTCTTACCCTAGCAAAGAAATACACTTCCCTATTTATACCAAAGAGGGGGGGAGGGAGAGAGAGGGGCAGAAAATCGCACTGGGTCGGGCTCTGGCACAGTCAGACCTGACTATCGGTCGACCGGGCGGTCGACTGGCGCAAGAGCCTCCACTCTTGTTAAAACAGAGAGTGGAGCGGTCGACCGCCTAGTCAACCGACTTCGGTCGGTCGATCGGGCGGTTGACCAGCTAGCATCACCCCACTCCCTGTTAAATGGTAGAGAGCGGGCAGTCGACCAACTATATGCAACACTCACAAGTGTGCACATCGAACGACTGGGCGGTCGACCGTTCTGATGCCCACCTTCTTCTTCTTTTTTTTGCAAATACAAATCTCTCTCTAATAAGAGTTAAAAAAAAAAAAACTCTATCATCTAAATTTTAATCCTCTCTTTACAATTCTCTACTTCGGTAAAGATTTCATAAATCTGAGCCGAATACCAAAGAATCCATCACCGCTCCGAGATCGACACACACACGGTCCGAAATCGACATACGATTTCTGCCATGAGATCGACACAATCTCCGAGATTAACACACGATCTCCGCCGAGCAGTCCAAGCCACCACCATCTACTCAACAAAAGGGTTGCACCATTACGGCTGCCTACACATCCTCTGCCCAGGAGATCAAACCACACGTAGTTCATCTAAATGAGTTCCGCCGAGCTCAACCAACTGGAAGGATACATAGTAAGTTTTTGCAATGATTAAACTTGACTCTGAGAACCACCTATGTAAGCATATCCGCGGGTTATTCTTGGTGTGAATCTTTTTCAACTCATTATCGCCATCTTCAAGAACATCCCGCATAAAGTGGTATCTCACATCAATATGCTTCGTCCTCGCATGGTAGACTTAGTTCTTCGCTAGATAGATAACACTCATACTATCACAATTAACCTTCAAGAAGTCCTGTTCGATTTCCAAATCATCCATCGAACATTACCTATCCCATCTTAATTCGAACGGAAAACAGTAAAGTTTTCTCTTTGAATGCAAGCGATTTCCGACGCTCTTCACTCAAGTATTTGCTCGCGAGAGTCTCTCAAATCTTCTTCGCAGAAGTCTCATTCATCACATCATATTTTAGGTCTTATGATAGACACGATCTATTCACTACACAAGCTATCTATTCATTTTCTTCCAAACCTTTTCTTTTATTTCTGCCAGCTTGTCTTGCAAATCAATAGCATTCTCCAAATTTGCGCATTTAGCGTATATAAGACCTCACATCTCCACAATTCAAAAATTTTTATGCCATCAAACTTCACTACATTAATTTTCATGTGATGAACATTCTGAATGTTATTTACTATAAAAGAATCACTCACATCGGATGTTTTTTCAGCCATTTCTACTCTAAATTCGCTCAACCAAGTAAGTATAACAACTATGGAATAGATCTACGTGATAAAGATTGAATTTTTACCTTCAATTGAAATCTTGAGAAGTGTTTCCAATTGAACTCTCCACCCAAATGTAGAAGATGAGATCCAACACAATAAAAATCCAATTTTATCCACTCCAAAGCTTCAGATCTCTAAGAACCAAACTTCAAATCAAAATTCACTCCACCAAACGAAGCTCAAGCATTGCCTAGTGCTCTGATACTATTTGTTGTTCCTAGAACTAACCAAAAAACAAAGCCCTATATCCACAAACAATACACAAAGAGAGGGAGACAAAGTGTAACGCCCCGATCCTAAAGATACGGAGACGTTATGGCGACGCATATACGCGAGGAAAATACCCCACGTATACACGCTAAGCCTCAATTGTAACCTAAACAAGCTATAAATCGGAAGCATAATGATCAATGAACACTGCAGTAATACATATAAGACCACACATGATAGCAATGAATAACGGGAAGAAATGATAGCTGAATAGAAGTCAAAGGTGATATACAGGAATCAAAGAATAATAACAAGAATGAAATGCAAGTATACCAGAATCAAAGGAAGAGGACCCAAGCTCCTCGCAAAGCGTACCGCCTCATCAAACACCTGCACGTTAGAAACAATCGTCCAATAGCTGGACGTGCAAATCCAGGGTCGTCAGAACGCGACCATAATGAGTGTGTGTGTAAAGGGGAAAGAACTCGTGCAGAATAAACCATGTGCATAAATAGTAATAAGAACAACTGCAAATATAAGAGACTAAATAACAGGATGAATAACTGAACAATGAAAGCAACACGAATAAAGACAGCAAGAATAAGAGTACAGGTATAAGACCAGTAAAGCAACTGTAGCAATCAACAGATGTCTATATGTGTAACCTATCACATGTCTCTAGGTTGGTATCCAAGTCTGGTCATAAGTCTGGTCCTGGTTACAATCATGGGTCTATCATAATGATATATAAATATACAACCAGGTGATTACAGTCAGTCACAAAGCATCAACAGTTTATTATTAATTATGTCAGCGAACACCAATTGTCACATGCAATAGACGCATCCCATACTACGCCTACCACACATGCCGATCGATGCCCTTAAGTTATTGAAACTGATCGGTTGGAGACATTGTCCATGCTTTAGGTGGGTCCCGTACATACCCGGGACCACGGCCCAGACTCCTGGCGCTGAACCAGGACCTACCGCTAGGTAGTCAGGAACATGTAAACAGGAATAAACAGGACGGGGTGCCAGTCACCCCACGGGAACCCTGCAGTGGAACCCTCTTTCGGCTGCGCAACCTAAATCCTAGGTCCACCCAAAATACGGACGCTGTCTCCTCCATCAATCTCCCCAAGCCCAGTGCAAGTTGTGTGTTATCATGTTTTAGTTTATCAAGTTTATTTAATGTGCATGTTACTTTAATTACTGGGATAACTCAGTGGTAGTCACGGTACACAATATCAACATGTGAAAGTCAAGATACCGGTATAACAGGAGTACATGTCAAGTAACAGGATACCGGTATAACATGAATATATAACAAGTGAACATGCGGGTATTGTTACCGTGTAATATATTTTTTCCAGCAAATTTCAGTAACATGAACATGATAGTTGTCAGGTATATATAAAGAATAACCAGTCAGGTTTCACAGGTAAACAAGATTATCCAAGGTGAGTAATAATCTACTGGTCATGAACAGACTAATCCAAGCAAAGTACTATAAACTCAGGTTCTCAAGACCATCCATACATCACTCTCAAAGTCACCAATAAGTAAAGTCGATCAATAGCTATCAAGTAATCCAGTCTCTAATATCATAACAAGTACACATCAACATCTGAATGAATCATCACTTAAATTATTATCAATGAAAGGATAACAAGTCCAAGAAAGTCCTCTACATGAAATATATCATCTGACCTCTATAACTCTAATTCAGTCCAAATCAGAATAAGTCCATGTACCATCCAATCGTCAAGAACACTAATCTTTTATTAAGGTAAGATCATATCTAACATGTCCTCAAATATCCACTAATAAGGTCTTTGTCTAATCTCCGATCACCATTCTATGTAAATAGCATAAGTCCCAGATCAATCCAAAGTCATCATATCCAACTCACATTCCTAACAGTTACATGATCGTCAAGTTCCATTACACATCTAGTAATCTGATTCAATAATCGTCATTCCAACATATAACAATATCCAGTATTAGTCATCTCACTTTAACATACAACTATGATCCCCAATCCTCAAGAGTTCACATTTCTATTAAGGTCAAACATGATATCCCAATATTCGGTATCACCACATATACGTGCATCTAAGCTCTATTAGATCAAGTCATTACCACTAATATCCATCTCAATCACCCTCATGCTACATCTTGTTATGTCTACAACAATACTCTAGATATACATAGGACAAACATGGGGGTTCTAACATGTATCAAGAATCATGCATATCATATTCCTATACATCCAACATGTAAAATAAACGGGAGATGACCGTCCACCTTCATGCTCGGTGATCTCTACACAATAAAACATGTATATGCCTCCTCTCTCTCACACAACAAAGTATACAAGTTCTACATTCACTCTACATACACATTAAAATACATCTATAAACCAATGCATATAATAATGAGATAGAAAATAGAAAGAGGGAGAGAAACACTCACATTGGGAAATCTGCGCATTACCGGGCGAGTCGCCGTTACGGTCGCCGTGGTGCCGCTCTTCGCTGTCGGACCGCATGGGAAGGTAGCCAGGTTGCTGGAGAAGGCATGGCAGCAAGCTGGAGGTCTCGCGCTCGCCGGAAGGGCCTGGAATCGCCGCTCGCCCGCTGCTTGTGCTGCTGGTCTGAATCTGGATCTGCCGTGCGCGTCATCGAGCGAGTTGCTGCCATGGTCGCTGTGGTGCGGTTCCTCGCCAACGGACTGCATGGGGGGGTGGCCAAGACACTGGGGAAGGTCACCGTACTGGTCTCCGGCGACGGGCTGGCGTGGATCGGGAGAACGACCAGCTTGCCCGAACTTGCGCAGATCTGGACAGCCTGCAGATTTGGGCTGTTCCTCGCTGTTTTGGTTGTCGGTGGCTGTCCAGGTCTGCAGGAGGGAAGGAGGGGCTGTTGGAGGAGTCCGGGGCTGTCCTCGCTGCTGGAGGATGAGCAGATCTGTTGGAGGTTGCGGCCTGAACAAGGGAGGAGGTGCAGATCCGCAGGATGACGGCTAGATCTGCTGCACAGATCCGCAGGATCTGTTGGTGCTGCTGATGCCGCTGCTGTCCTTGCTGCTGCTGTTCATGGGCGCAAGGAGGCAGGGAGGAGGTGGTCGGCTGTGCGTGGTGGAGCTCGCGGCAAGGGAGGATGGAGAGGAGGTCCACTAGCTGCTGGGTGCTGCCGGCCAAGGAAAGAGAAGTATGGCAGCCATCAAGGAGGAGGATGTGCGCTGCTCCAATGAAAAGAGAGAAGGAGGTGCGGCAGCAGTTTTGGGATTGGGGAGAGATTAGTTTAGGGTTGCTAATTAGGTTTAGGAATTAATAAGGTAGGTTTATATATGGGAGTATTGGGTTATAGGGTTTGGATTGAATTAGATAATGGGTTATAGGTTGAGTCCAAATGGGTATGGATAGATAACGGGTCTATAGTAACCCCTATTGAATATGGATATGGTCATGAGATAACGGGTATGAGTAGGTTTAGATAATAGGTTAGATCCAATAGATGATTGTGGGTCGATTGGGTTAGGATCCAATAGGTGAATGATATGCTAATGGGTTATGGAACCACCAATAGATAAATAGAAAGTAGGGTAAAGGCTAGGCAAGGAGAACACCACCTCCACCAAGATTAGTATTAACACAAATGCCAATATTAAATTAAATGCCCAAAATAATAGAACACTAATAATAAATAATGATACATTAAAATAGAATCAACAATAATTAATAATGGAAGAATAATTTGTCATATATTATCCGAAAATAATTTTGCATACTCAACAATAATAATCACAGGAGAAAGAAATTAACTTGATAAATAAAAAAAATAATTGATAGATCAAAATCAATACTTGTGAAAAATTAAAATACAGTATTATTAGATTAGGGATATTACATTCTACCCACCTTAATAAAAATTTCGTCCTCGAAATTCAAATAAGGTAGGGAATGGTACAAAATCAAAGATTAAGAGAGAACACAACAATCTTCCACGTTGCCTCGTTGGGACACCACGATTCCGCTGCGCGCTCTGATCTCTGCTACCAGCTTCAACATGGAGTAACCGATCTTAAGAAATAGAATTAGGAGGAATGAATGGGAAGGAAGGATGAAATCAAGATGGACATCCAAATCACTCTAATTGAAGTGTTGGAATCATGAATATTAACAGATCAAGAACGGAATTCCAAAGGGAGGACGATCAATTTCCAAATGGAGTCAATATTATCACGTGAATAGTATATGTATATTGCAGTGTCAACATAACTGTCTCAGGTTACCGGTAGGAACTAGGTTCTCTCTTGCGAAACAAAAGTCTAAATTTCACATCGCAAGTCGAAAACCTAGGCTCTGATACCACTCTGTAACGCCCCGATCCTAAAGATACGGAGACGTTATGGCGACGCATATACGCGAGGAAAATACCCCACGTATACACGCTAAGCCTCAATTGTAACCTAAACAAGCTATAAATCGGAAGCATAATGATCAATGAACACTGCAGTAATACATATAAGACCACACATGATAGCAATGAATAACGGGAAGAAAATGATAGCTGAATAGAAGTCAAAGGTGATATACAGGAATCAAAGAATAATAACAAGAATGAAATGCAAGTATACCAGAATCAAAGGAAGAGGACCCAAGCTCCTCGCAAAGCGTACCGCCTCATCAAACACCTGCACGTTAGAAACAATCGTCCAATAGCTGGACGTGCAAATCCAGGGTCGTCAGAACGCGACCATAATGAGTGTGTGTGTAAAGGGGAAAGAACTCGTGCAGAATAAACCATGTGCATAAATAGTAATAAGAACAACTGCAAATATAAGAGACTAAATAACAGGATGAATAACTGAACAATGAAAGCAACACGAATAAAGACAGCAAGAATAAGAGTACAGGTATAAGACCAGTAAAGCAACTGTAGCAATCAACAGATGTCTATATGTGTAACCTATCACATGTCTCTAGGTTGGTATCCAAGTCTGGTCATAAGTCTGGTCCTGGTTACAATCATGGGTCTATCATAATGATATATAAATATACAACCAGGTGATTACAGTCAGTCACAAAGCATCAACAGTTTATTATTAATTATGTCAGCGAACACCAATTGTCACATGCAATAGACGCATCCCATACTACGCCTACCACACATGCCGATCGATGCCCTTAAGTTATTGAAACTGATCGGTTGGAGACATTGTCCATGCTTTAGGTGGGTCCCGTACATACCCGGGACCACGGCCCAGACTCCTGGCGCTGAACCAGGACCTACCGCTAGGTAGTCAGGAACATGTAAACAGGAATAAACAGGACGGGGTGCCAGTCACCCCACGGGAACCCTGCAGTGGAACCCTCTTTCGGCTGCGCAACCTAAATCCTAGGTCCACCCAAAATACGGACGCTGTCTCCTCCATCAATCTCCCCAAGCCCAGTGCAAGTTGTGTGTTATCATGTTTTAGTTTATCAAGTTTATTTAATGTGCATGTTACTTTAATTACTGGGATAACTCAGTGGTAGTCACGGTAACAATATCAACATGTGAAAGTCAAGATACCGGTATAACAGGAGTACATGTCAAGTAACAGGATACCGGTATAACATGAATATATAACAAGTGAACATGCGGGTATTGTTACCGTGTAATAATATTTTTTTCCAGCAAATTTCAGTAACATGAACATGATAGTTGTCAGGTATATATATAAAGAATAACCAGTCAGGTTTCACAGGTAAAACAAGATTATCCAAGGTGAGTAATAATCTACTGGTCATGAACAGACTAATCCAAGCAAAGTACTATAAACTCAGGTTCTCAAGACCATCCATACATCACTCTCAAAGTCACCAATAAGTAAAGTCGATCAATAGCTATCAAGTAATCCAGTCTCTAATATCATAACAAGTACACATCAACATCTGAATGAATCATCACTTAAATTATTATCAATGAAAGGATAACAAGTCCAAGAAAGTCCTCTACATGAAATATATCATCTGACCTCTATAACTCTAATTCAGTCCAAATCAGAATAAGTCCATGTACCATCCAATCGTCAAGAACACTAATCTTTTATTAAGGTAAGATCATATCTAACATGTCCTCAAATATCCACTAATAAGGTCTTTGTCTAATCTCCGATCACCATTCTATGTAAATAGCATAAGTCCCAGATCAATCCAAAGTCATCATATCCAACTCACATTCCCAACAGTTACATGATCGTCAAGTTCCATTACACATCTAGTAATCTGATTCAATAATCGTCATTCCAACATATAACAATATCCAGTATTAGTCATCTCACTTTAACATACAACTATGATCCCCAATCCTCAAGAGTTCACATTTCTATTAAGGTCAAACATGATATCCCAATATTCGGTATCACCACATATACGTGCATCTAAGCTCTATTAGATCAAGTCATTACCACTAATATCCATCTCAATCACCCTCATGCTACATCTTGTTATGTCTACAACAATACTCTAGATATACATAGGACAAACATGGGGGTTCTAACATGTATCAAGAATCATGCATATCATATTCCTATACATCCAACATGTAAAATAAACGGGAGATGACCGTCCACCTTCATGCTCGGTGATCTCTACACAATAAAACATGTATATGCCTCCTCTCTCTCACACAACAAAGTATACAAGTTCTACATTCACTCTACATACACATTAAAATACATCTATAAACCAATGCATATAATAATGAGATAGAAAATAGAAAGAGGGAGAGAAACACTCACATTGGGAAATCTGCGCATTACCGGGCGAGTCGCCGTTACGGTCGCCGTGGTGCCGCTCTTCGCTGTCGGACCGCATGGGAAGGTAGCCAGGTTGCTGGAGAAGGCATGGCAGCAAGCTGGAGGTCTCGCGCTCGCGGAAGGGCCTGGAATCGCCGCTCGCCCGCTGCTTGTGCTGCTGGTCTGAATCTGGATCTGCCGTGCGCGTCATCGAGCGAGTTGCTGCCATGGTCGCTGTGGTGCGGTTCCTCGCCAACGGACTGCATGGAGGGGTGGCCAAGACACTGGGGAAGGTCACCGTGCTGGTCTCCGGCGACGGGCTGGCGTGGATCGGGAGAACGACCAGCTTGCCCGAACTTGCGCAGATCTGGACAGCCTGCAGATTTGGGCTGTTCCTCGCTGTTTTGGTTGTCGGTGGCTGTCCAGGTCTGCAGGAGGGAAGGAGGGCTGTTGGAGGAGTCCGGGGCTGTCCTCACTGCTGGAGGATGAGCAGATCTGTTGGAGGTTGCGGCCTGAACAAGGGAGGAGGTGCAGATCCGCAGGATGACGGCTAGATCTGCTGCACAGATCCGCAGGATCTGTTGGTGCTGCTGATGCCGCTGCTGATGCCGCTGCTGTCCTTGCTGCTGCTGTTCATGGGCGCAAGGAGGCAGGGAGGAGGTGGTCGGCTGTGCGTGGTGGAGCTCGCGGCCAAGGGAGGATGGAGAGGAGGTCCACTAGCTGCTGGGTGCTGCCAGCCAAGGAAAGAGAAGTATGGCAGCCATCAAGGAGGAGGATGTGCGCTGCTCCAATGAAAAGAGAGAAGGAGGTGCGGCAGCAGTTTTGGGATTGGGGAGAGATTAGTTTAGGGTTGCTAATTAGGTTTAGGAATTAATAAGGTAGGTTTATATATGGGAGTATTGGGTTATAGGGTTTGGTTGGATTGAATTAGATAATGGGTTATAGGTTGAGTCCAAATGGGTATGGATAGATAACGGGTCTATAGTAACCCCTATTGAATATGGATATGGTCATGAGATAACGGGTATGAGTAGGTTTAGATAATAGGTTAGATCCAATAGATGATTGTGGGTCGATTGGGTTAGGATCCAATAGGTGAATGATATGCTAATGGGTTATGGAACCACCAATAGATAAATAGAAAGTAGGGTAAAGGCTAGGCAAGGAGAACACCACCTCCACCAAGATTAGTATTAACACAAATGCCAATATTAAATTAAATGCCCAAAAATAATAGAACACTAATAATAAATAATGATACATTAAAATAGAATCAACAATAATTAATAATGGAAGAATAATTTGTCATATATTATCCGAAAATAATTTTGCATACTCAACAATAATAATCACAGGAGAAAGAAATTAACTTGATAAATAAAAAAATAATTGATAGATCAAAATCAATACTTGTGAAAAATTAAAATACAGTATTATTAGATTAGGGATATTACACAAAGATTCACGAGGTTCAGCAAGATGCCTACGTCGTCGGGGCAGAATAGAGAAAGATCTATTGATGATTTACAACTTTTACAAAGGGGGAGAAGATCCTCACTTTTCTCTCTTACCCTAGCAAAGAAACACTTTCTCATTTATACCAGAGAAGAGAGAGAGAGAGAGAACAATAATGGGTCGGGCTCTGGGCACAGCTAGATCTGACTGTCAGTCGATCGAGTGGTTGACCGGCATATGAGCCTCCACTCTCTGTTAAACACAGAGAGTGGAGCGGTCGATCGCACGGTCGACCGACTTGGGGTCGGTCAATCGAGCGGTCGTTCGGCTATGTGCAACATTCACAAGTGTGCATGTCGGTCTCGACCAAGCGGTCAACTGTTCTAATGCCCAGTTCTTCTTCTTCTTCTTCTTCTGCTTTCTGCAAATACAAATCTCTCTCTCATAAGAGTTAAAAAACTCTATCATCTAGATTTTTATCCTGTCCGTACAGAAACAATACAAGGACAAGATGGAGCGGGTAATGCAACAAGAGATGGGAAACAAAGAAGGGTCTTCTACAATGAAGAAGAGTAGTGGTGGTTTATTTGGACTCATGAGGAAGAAGGTGCATCCGAACCGCACGAAATCCGATCAGACCGGAGTTCCGGTGACCGCCGCCGCCGTGCAACCCTTGGATTGATGAAGGATATGTTGGTGTTTGATTTTTAGGTTGATTGTTTTCTTCTTCTTCTTCTTTTCCTTGTGAGCTTGCTATGCAGTTTTTGTGAAGAAGAGCTGGCTAGCCTCTGGGTTTGGGGACCAGATTTTTTGTGTCCACTTTTAAGTCAGATAGAAGATAGTATGGGATTACCTTTGACATTGAATTGAGGATAGAATGATGTGTTTTTTTGCAACATGTAGCCCATGTGAGATATCAGATTCCTAAATGACACCTTTATTCTCTGTATATTTATTGGTTTTGAATGTGTTTGAATGATAAGCATCATTTCTTTTTTGACTAATTTTATCAAAACTATCATAAATTATCAATGTTTTATCAGAAAAACTTGTAAGTTATCAAAATCTCTAAATACTATCATTTGTATAAGATGGCTTTGATCATATCACGAAGGCTAATAATTCCACGCTCTTTTTTCTTACATACTCTTCCCGTAGTTTATTTATGTATATCTTCTCCAAAAAAATAAAAAATCACCTGCCTTCGAGAGAACAGTTTTTCTACTTACAGAGATGATTTAAAGAAATGAGAGGATGCATTCTTTCTGATATCATAATATGGAAAACCAAAATATGTAAAGAGCTGGGAGCCTCACATTGACACCTTGTCATATTTTGATCGTTTGATTTGATGCCCTTGGTTTCACATTAAAATAAAAATATGAAAAGAGCTCTTCTTTTCACTAGACCCGATCACGATTTCGATTAGATTCGGCGAGCCGAATCAGAACTTTGGAATGAAAACCGAGGCCGGACCGGGCAGTTGGTTCTCTGGCTCCAAACCGAACCGGAACCTGGCCCTAGCCGACCCAGTTCCGGTTTCATTTTTTAAGAACCGGAACCGCTGGTTTTGGTTCTTGAACCGATTTGTTTTTTTGACCCTTTGAGTCAGCCGATCTTGGGCCTAGCAAGCAGCTAAAAAATGACCTGCCTGAAATCGATACCAGAACCGATCAGCCTGCTCCGGAATCAAATGAAAAAATTGAAACCGTCAGATTTTAAAATCAGAACCGCGGGTTCTTAAACCGGATCGGATTTACTTTTCACGCAACCTTATCAGCTCTAGAATAAGAAGATGCATCTCTCCATAAAAAATATATAGACTATTTCGGAGTTAACATAGAATCCTGAGAATTCCCCCAAGAGTCAGAACCAGCAAAGGTCCATATGCCGTCACATCCAGCTATCGTCATTCATGACACACATCCCAAAGATCCCCATGCAAACACGTTTTAAAATCATCTCTCAATATTTTATTTTATTTTTTTAAAAGAAAGGGAAGGAACCTGGCCGCCAAGGCAACAACTAGCGCACATCCTTGACTCGAAAGTCCAAGCCCCCCAAACTCTATAAATATGTGAACAAATCAACCCACAACTCAAAAACTTGTAGCTCAAAAAAAATTCAAAGAGAGCAAGAGATCAGATTGCTTGAACTTCGAACTTCGAAGTGATATATTCATGGCATCAGTTGGGGGAGCCGAGTTTGTTGAGGCCTATGTGATGAGCAAGCTCCACAAGGAGAAGATGGAGAAACTGAGGCAGCAAGAGTTGGAGAGCAAAGATGGGCCTTCAACAATGAAGAAGATGAACCAGAATCACACCAACAAGAGAAATGGTGGTTTCTTTGGGATCATGAGGAAGAAGGTCCATCCCAAATGACCCCAAAGCTGATGTGATGCCTCGAGATAATAAAATCAGTGGAGGGAATCCGAATTCGTTCTCTCTTTGTTTATTAATTCTTTAGTTTTCCTGATTTATTAGCTGTGTGTATGTGATTGATGTGGGTATGTGAATGTGTGTTACATTCAAGATATATTTCATACATATTGGAAAAGGAAAAAAAATTATATTCAGTGGATTGGAATTGAGGATGCATCAAAATTTGTGAGTTCATAGTTTGAATCAATTGCACCTATATCTTGTAGAAGTCTATGTGTTTGTTGTGTATGTTTGGCAACTTAAGGGGTAGCCTAAAATTAGTTTTTTTAAAAAAAAAAGAAGTTGGAGTAGATTAGTTAATAGTTAACAAGTGATGCATGGCTAACAGTTAGATGGCAAGTTTTCATAAATTCCTTCTTAATGTCTTTCATGCCAGTGGCTTTGGTGTGAGATGGTGTGGTTGTATTCATTCTCTTCTTATCTCTAGATTCTCCTTGGTCCTTATTAACGGTCAACTAGGTGCCCGTTTGGATGTAAGCGTGGGTTAAGGCAAGGAGACTCTTTTCACCTTACCTTTTCATTCTTGGGATAGATGTGTTGTCGTGCATGCTTTCTCTTGCTTACGAGGGAGGTTTAGTTCAAGAGTTGGCCCTTGGAATCTAGGGATGTCTTGTTGGTATCATGCTTCTTCCTTCAAATATTACATCCATCCTTGGGATAAAAATTTTATTTACATCTTCGAACTTCTTTCAAGGTTCTCAATTAATTTCAACAAATCCTCATTATATCAACTTGGCCTCCTAGCCTGGATTTGATCGTCGTTCCTTCCTTCCTCCACTGTAGAATGGACAACTTCCCCTTCACATATTTTGGAATCCCTCTCAAGCCCACTTCTCTCTCTAAAACAGACTAATAAGGACAGTGTTGATTAGGGAACTACAAAAATGACACTGTTTGGTGAAATGGGAGACCCTCTGCACCCCTCATGCTAAGGGTGGACTTGGATTCACAAATGCAAGATTTTAATATCTTCCTGTTATTAAAATTATGGTGGAAACTGTTATATAACTATCGGTCTCCATGGGTGTTAGTGGTCAATCATAATATTACTATATTCGTCATAGACCGCTTGATCTGTTGTGCCTACGACAACAACCTGATGAGGATCTCCTGAATCTCCAAGTAAGAAGAATAATCCCAAACAACAAAAACAAACACCAAGAGAAAACACACGCAAACAAAGCAATCTGACGAGGTTCGGCCTCAATGCCTACGTCCCCGGGGCAATCAAAAGAGAGATTAATTATTTAGAAGATTGATTACAATGCTTGCAGCCTCCCTGATCTCCAGAAAGCTCAAGAACACCTTTTTGTTTTAGATTAAACCCTAGAAACAGCCACAGCCTTTAAATACAAACAGGTTTCCAAACCTGCAAACGCAGCCCGCACCCGCTTGTCGGTCGACCGGGCGGTCGACCGACCCCTTCCACCGCTCGACCGGTCGGTCGACCGGGTGTCCAACAGAGAGTTGGGTACTTTCAGTCGGTCGACCGGGCGGTCGACCGAGCTCCAACCCCGTGCATGTTGTGCACGTCGGTCGATCGCGCCGGTCGACCGAAGTTCTGATACTGCGGGCGGTCGACCGGGCCGGTCGACCGGCCAACCTATTTCCTGCTGCTGCTGCTTTTTTCTGCTGCTGTTCCTTCGTCTTTTCGTCATCGACTTCCTCGGCGATCACTCGACGACCCCTCAACGATCCTTGTCAACTTCCTCAGCAATACTTCTCTCTTTCCAACAATTCTCCACCTCGGCGAAGATTCTTCCCAAAATCTGAGCCGATCTCCAGCGAACCCCAGTCTATCACCTGGCGAATCGACACACGATCTCAGCGAAATCGACACACGATCTCGGCTTGCGTGCACCGGACGAAATCGACACACGATCTCGGCGAAATCGACACACGATCTCGGCTTGGAATCTTTACCTCAGCTATCCATTAGAAAACATAGCACATGCCTTCCCTGCACTTCACCTTAGGAGAACTTCCATACATGCCGATCACCAACATGGCTTCTACTCCGCAATTTCACGACCTCATGAAGACTTCCTCACGAGCCAACACTGACTCTCCAACTGACTAGCTCTATCTAGTCTTCCTGTCTTCCACTGACGGTCCACCAAGTCTATGTAGAGCACACCAAACATCATCGGCTTCAACTGGATGCACACCACTCCTTATGCAAGCTCATCATCTTCTCACCGGAAGATCAACCTGTTCATCGAGATCACCACCCTCACCACTACGTGAGATCCAACTGGCCACAACACTTCACCTCTACGTGAAGCCTCTCCACCTCTACGTAAAGTTCCATCGGCCACAACTCTTCACCTCTACATGAAGATCCAAACAGCTTCTCGAGAACCCAAATAGTTTCATAAGAGTTGTGTCAACAAATGGCTGCGCCTTTACGGCTGCCTACGTACCTTTGCCCAAAAGGATCAAGCCAACCGTAGTTCATTAAAATGAGCTTCATCAAGCTCAAAAACTTGTACCTGTATTTGCAGCAGCGAACCTGTTAGGCTGAGTCAAATAAACCTCCTCACGACCATCATGGAGAAATAACGGCCTTCAACTTGAGCTTGTTGCGATCACAAGCTTGAGATTCATGCTTCTTTCCCCACAAGCGTGGTTTCACCTTGGTTTCAATGGCTGCAAACAACTCGACATCCTCAGCAATGTCTTCGACCTGTTCAGCATCAACCTTGATTTCATGATCTCCACCCGGTGTCACCTCCGATGAAGTCTCCTCAAATGCCGAACCAACTGGAGATGATGGAGTAGCATCACCTCCACCCGCTGCGATTCTTCCATGGTCTTTGTCCTCTCCACCTGCTGAGAGACGGTGGACTTCATCATTGAAGTCTCTCCAAATGTGACATTCCTGCTCATCACGATCTTCTTGTCTTCGGGGTCCACAATCTGTAGTTGTTCCTCTTGACTCCTAAAAACACAAATCTTTTTGCTCGCGGATTCACCTTGCCATTCTGGCACTGAAGTAGGCCGAACTTCCAAACTCCCGCAGCACATCATGATCTTGAGCAGCTTTCCCAGACCAAATTTTCAATGGAGTTTTACCTCCTATCGCAGTCGATCTATTCATGAGATGGCTAGCATACTCAGTCGCCTCAACCCAAAACGACCTGTCTAATCCTGCATTAGACAACAACCGCCGAACCTCCTCCAGCAAGGAACGGACTATATCTTTAGCCAACTCATCTGTACCTGTTGTGAAGTGAGTAACAATTCCGGTGTTCTGGCCAAATCGTAGGAATTGGTACATGTCCTTTCCAACATTACCAATCTGAAGCTCTTTTATCTTCCTACCTATCTGCCTCTCCATTCTTCCTCTCCACTTCACCAACACATCTAGGGCTTCACTCCTTTGTCTCATGGGATATATCCAAACCTGCCTAGATGAACCATCAACAAAAGAGACAAAGTACTTGTGACCTCCAAGCGATGCCGTCTTAGCAAGTCCCCATACGCTCATGTGAACACAATCAAGAAGACCTTCATTGCAGTGAGTACTGGTGCTGAATCTCACCTTCTTCTTGTCCAGAACGCTGTGTTCACCTTCTAACTTGCAGGTAGCAGCACCTTCCAGCAATTCCATCTTTGCAGGAGCTCGCAAAGACTTTTCTTCTTCCTGTCTGACCTTTCCTTGCCAGACCTCCGGGCCACCATCTTCTGAGAAACTCGAAGTCTCCACCTGATCTGTAATCGTACTACCCTTCAAGTAGTATAGGTTGCCTTGGCGGACGCCCTTCATCACCACCATCGAGCCCTTGATCATCCTGAGATCGCCATCTCGAACAGATATCACCATGCCCGATGCTTCCAAAATTCTCACGGAGATTAGATTTCTCTTCAACTGAGGTACATACCTCACTCCCTTCAGCTCCCTTACTATCCCATCAAACATCCTGATTCGGATTGTACCAACTCCCTCCATGCTACATGGGTGATCATCGCCCATAACGACAAAACACCCCTCCAGCTTCTCGAAGCTGGAAAACCAGCCCCGATTAGGGCAAGCATGGTATGTTGTACTTGTATCCAGAATTCACTCATCTTTCATGAGTTACCAATGATGGGAGAACTGACTGAAAACGAGAAACCTGACGAGTCCGAATCTGATCCATCTGCCTGTGAACTGCTCCTCTGAGTATTCGTCACTTTTGCAAGATTTGTTTCAGCCTTCGACTCCTTCTTCTTCCCCTTGAACTTCGGACAGTCCACTTTCCAGTGCCCTATCTCTCTGCAGAAGGCACACTGGTTCCTTTAAGATCCCTGAAACCCGGCCTGGACTTTGATCTTCCTCTTTCTTCCTTGCCCTTCCTCGATGAACCCCTGCCTCTTACTTCTAGTGCCTCCGCCGATGAGCTTGACTGAGAAGGATCTCTCCTTCTTCCTCGTCTCATAACTTGTCAGTGCAGACGACACCTCATTGTAGTCCAAGGTCTGCCTACCATTGATAAAGGTCAGTGTGAATGTCTCATACTCCGGGAGTGAATTCAGGAAGATGATCGCCTTATCCTCCTCTTCTACAATGACATCCACGTTCACCAAGTCTGTAAGAAGCTTCGTGTATCGGTTGATGTGCTCATTCACTGTACTCTCCTTCTTCATCTGAAATTGTACAGCTTACTCTTAAGCTGCAACCTAGACTCAACACTCTTCGTTAGGTATTTCTTCTCAAGGGTTTCCCACAGATGCTTCGCCGACGTCTCATGTTGTGCAAGATATTTTATGTCTTGCGACAAACATGAACGTACCAACCCACGCGCCGACCTGTTCATCTTTTCCCACTCTTCATCAGTGATCGTGCTTCTCTTCTTCTCCAGAAGGAGTGTATCTTCGAGGTTCGATGCATTCAGAGCATCCATAACCTCACATCTCCACATCCCGAAGTTATTTGTGCCATTAAACTTAACGACATCAATCCTCGATGAGGATTCATGGTCTTAACCGAAGCAATTTCTTCTGCCATCTAGATTACTTGATCCTCTATCTATGCGGAAAAATAACCAACTGGAAATAGATCACTACTTCGATAAAAAATTAGATTTTTACCTTTTTCCTGAAACCCTAGATTGAGTCTCACGGATCTACTCCAACACAGATTCCTCGAGCACTCCTTGCGTCCTCCCGAGATCGACACACGATCCCACGAACATAGCTACCTCTGATCTGAGATCGACACTCGATCTCCACCGAATCAGATCTCGAAGTCCTCCGAATCTCCAGAAATCCCAAGCGAAACCTGGAAGCTCTGATACCACTTGTTGTGCCTACGACAACAACCTGATGAGGATCCCTGAATCTCCCAAGTAAGAAGAACAATCCCAAACACACAAAAACAAACACCAAGAGAAAACACACGCAAACAAAGCAATCTGACGAGATTCGGCCTCAATGCCTACGTCCCCGAGGCAATCAAAAGAGAGATTAATTACATGGAAGATTGATTACAGTGCTTGCACTCCCTGATCTCCAGAAAGCTCAAGAACACCTTTTTATTTCAGATTAAAACCCTAGAAAACAGCCACAACTTTTAAATACAAACATGTTTTCAAACCTGCAAACGCAGCCCGCACCCGCTTGTCGGTCGACCGGGCAGTCGACCGACCCTTCCACCGGTCGACCGGTCGGTCGACCGGGTGTCCAACAGAGAGTTGGGTACTTTCAGTCGGTCGACCGGGCGGTCGACCGAGCTCCAACCCCGTGCATGTTGTGCACGTCGGTCGACCGCGCCGATCGACCGAAGTTCTGATACTGCGGGCGCGTCGACCGGGCCGGTCGACCGGCCAACCTGTTTCCTGCTGCTGCTGTTTCTGCTGCTGTTCCCTTCGTCTTTTCGTCGTCGACTTCCTCGGCGATCACTCGACGACCCCTCGACGATTCTTGTAGCACCCCGTACCCGGGATACGTACCCAGATACGTGTCCCAAATTTTTTTCGACCACATTGCTCAATTTTCTTCCTGTATGTGTTCATGAGTTGTGATTGCTTAGTTTATTGAGTACCAGATCTGGATTCTCAGACCTAGAGTAAGCCCTGACCCGGACCGGGAACCCGATACCAGCCAATAGCCCGATTTGACTTTCTTGTAGTCCGATTGGACTGTTTTCAGTTTCAGAGACTGTTTTCTAATATTTTAGATTTTTTTATGATTTTCTGGAATTTTCTGAAATTTTTCTGCAAAATCTCCAAAACCGGTGTCAGTCGGCATCGCTGACTGATTCCCGAATTTTTAATTTTCAAATTGGATTGAATTTTCAAAAACGGCTTTCACAGTACATCTTAAAATATTATTTTCTAACTAAAAACATTTTTTGAGATTTTTCATAATTTATCAAAATTTGACCGATCCTGGTGTCGGCCGGTATCGCCGGAAGATTCCAGAATTTTTATTTTAAAACTACATTATATTTTCGAATCTGATTTCACCAAACATCTTAGAATAATATTTACTATTTTTGAGAATTTTTCGGAAGGATTCTGAAACAGTCAATTTTTGCCCTATTAAAATAATAATATTTATTACCGGTCTTATCTTTCCGTACTTTTTCCTTCCCTACTCCACTACTTCATACTTCCAGAAAATTATAACAAATAATTATTTAATAATAAAAATTTTAAAACTATTTTCTTTTATTTTTATTAATTATATATATATTTATATCTTTTTCCCCTTTGACTTTCTACCTTTTCTTCTTTTCTTTTCTTCTCCTTCACTCCAACTCCCATCACCTGATAATGCAGCAGCCGACCAGGGCATGGCTGAGCACCACTCCCTCCACCATCCCCATTTATTATTTCACCCACCTCCATCTCTATTAAACAACCCTACTTCAATTCACCTTTCAAAAGAAAATCCCCAAAAAAAAAAAGAAACAAAAAGAAAAACACATTTCATCTTCAACCTCCCTCTCCAACTCAAGCACCACTCACGCACGCCGCACCACCCTCACCACCGCCGCCTCCGGCGCCGCCCTAGCCGCCGCCACCGCTTCCCCCAACACCCCACAACACTCCTCCATCCCCATCAACCCCCAATTCAACTCCACCATCCTCAATTTCTCCCAAAACCCATCACATACCCACCTTCATCTTCTCCACATTCCTCCTCTCCACCACCAAATTCTCCCCTCTGACTACTCCATCACCACCACCTCCACCTCCTCTATCTCCCCAACACCACCAAACACCACCACACCACCACAACCACCACCACCACCACCAACCATCACCACCATCAAAACATCAACAACAACAACAACAACCCAAAAAAAGAACCCACCTCTCCTCCTCCACCCCCCGCGCGCGCGCCGCCCTCCTCCCGCCGGCGGCGCCGCCGCCGGCCTGCCGCCGCCGCCGGCCGTGGCCGGCCGACCACCCCACTCCCCCTCCTTCTTTTTCATTTCTTTCTTTCTTTCTTCTTTTCTTTCTTTCCTTTTTCCTTTTCATTCATCCCTAAATAAAACAAAATTCCTCTTTCCAAAAATACCCCTCACCTTTCCCTTAAACTACATCACTATATTTACATCCCCTACCCTCCTCCTTTAAATCCCAATCCATTTCAAAAATATATCATATTTTCCCTCCCTTTCTTTTCCCCTTTTTTTTCCTACAAATTCTCTCTCCTCTCTCTCTTCTCTCTCATCCCTCTCTAATATTTATGTAAATATTTATAATTATATATTTATTATATATATTGTGGGCTTGAGGTATACTTGAACGGTTCGCCGATTCCCGGATTTTAACCGGTGTTTTACCCGGTTTCAGGCGAGTACAATTTCATTTTTGACATATATCCATTTTATCATTATGCGAGTATTTTTAATACACTTAAAAAAAATAAATGATCTTGTATTTTAAACCTAGAATTGATATATGGATATGTTAGCATGCTTAATACCATTTACCGTAAATTTAATACATGATATCATGCTATGTAAATAAATATGTGATGTTGCACTCGGTATTTACCCGACCTTGGACATGTTATGCCTGATATGTGATTTAGGACACCGGCACTTGGCATTTACACCGGCACACGGTATTTACATCGACACTTGGCATGTTACACTAGGGATATGATTTTGTCACCGGCACACAATAATTGACACCGATATTGCCATGCTGTATTTGACACCGATATCTTTCGTACTATATTTGATACTGATGCTTGACATGCTATATGTGATATGTGACACCTGGTATTGATACTTGCCATACTATATTCGACATGTGATACCCGACCCTGATACTTGTCCTGCTACACTTATCACCTGACATTGGACACTGATACTTGATACTTGACGTCTGTTCTTGACATACGGTATATGCTATGCTTTCATGTGGTATAAATACCTGGACCTGACATTATGACTCTTGACCAGACATTACCACCCCTGATACCTGACTATATGACATATTCATGACTATACTGTTACGGGGACATGACATGATTATTATATTATTATTACCAGATATTTGGTACTCCTGAGCTCCTGTACTCTTGTATACTTGAACCCCTGAAATTGGGAGGCTCCTGACATTACTCCTGTATTATACTCCTGTTGACCCCGTAATAGGATAGTCATGGATATTGTACATTTGTGGACACCCTGTGAACATTATTATTTGAGACTCTGTCATATGTAAACAACTTACACCGGGATGGGGGAAATTGATGGGTATCGATATAGCTTCTGTGTTTATGGTGGCCATACATATGTTGTACAACTTCCTGTAGGATTCGACCTGGATGGCCACCAGGCGCTTCCGAGGGGTGTACTGGCACCCCTACCCCCTTGCCTGCCTGTCCGGGTGTGCTATAATCCCCTAGGTATATCCTGTGGGGAACGGTGACACTCTATTCCTGTTCGGGTGTATTATAAGACCTTCGGGCATATAGTAAATCCGGTGCCTAGCGGTACGTTCCGGTTCAGTGCCGGATAATCCTGGACCGTTGTCCCGGGCATGCACGGGACCCATTATAAACATGGTTCGTCGCTCCCCATCAATTTTCAATAACCAACCTCGCTAGATTTGTATGCGAAAGTATATGGCACCGGTTATATACCAAGCATACAAATTGAACGAGTTAATAATATTAACTTAATAAATTGACTTCGTGCATATTTGTGTCATCTCCATACTTATCATTTATTGTAGTTACTCCATGATTCCTAACTTGATTACATGACACTTGGCCTGATATACATGCTTCTATTTCATGCCTTATAAATGTAGTGTTATTTTCATATTCACTATTCATTGTGGTTAATTCATGCTTATTGATTTGGGGTACATTATACTTGTCATGATGCACTTGCTATTATTTGAACTTACCATTGGGTTTTTCTTGTACTCGCTGGGTTTTTCCTAACAACCCTGGATTTGCATGTCCAGATTTAGCAGCTTGGACCGAGGTGGACCCATCGGCCGAGGATCAGGCCTATCTTGAGGAGCAGGCAGATCAACAGTAGTTCCGTCCAGTCTTTTCCCCGCTCGCGAGATCCCCTTTCTAGCTCGTGAGTTTTTATCTGATGTATCATGTGTAGTCTACTTTTGTATTATCTAGTGATGTAATATTGATGTAATATTATATCACTGTTTGTGATGACTCAGTACTTGTTTAAATTATGTTGGAATGTATAATACCACGTATTTCCGCACTCTGATATATGTGTTGTGTTGTATTGATGCTTAGCGTACATACGTGATGGTACCATTGCCCTGCGTATGTACGTCGCAGTGGCGTCTCCGTACCCGCCGGGATCGGGGCGCCACAGGTTGGTATCAGAGCCTAGGTTCTCACACCTTCAATACAGCCAGTCTGCAAATTAATGTTGAATTAATTTGCGGCTGAGTCACACGAGTCTTTGTTATACATTCCAATCACAAGTACGAAGTTATCTATTCCTTTTTTGAAATCCATCTTGATTCCTGAAATCTCATATTCTGTCATCTTTCCAGCTCCTCTCGGCTCGAATATGGAGAGACGGGGGACACGTAACGGTCCCAGCACTTCTCGCGAAGGTCCGAACGGGGAGAGCGACATGATAAGGCTACTCCAGGGGATGATGGATAGCCAGCAGCAGCAGGTAGAGCTCCTACTGTAAGGATTGCTGACTGCACCCCGGGAGCAGAGGCCGGGGACTATATCAGATTTCAGGAGGCTGCAGCCGGCAGAGTTCTCGGGCACGGAGAAGCCCCTGGATGCAGAGCAATGGTTGATCGATATGACCGATCTCCTGAAGGCGGCCCGAATTCCTACTGAGAACCAAGTAGAAGTAGCCAAGATCCAGCTGAAGGATGTGGCGAGGACTTGGTGGCTTGCTGAAGAGGCGAGGCTGGAGAAGCCTATCTCTTGGGACCAGTTCTCGAAAGGCTTTTACGAGAGATTTTTCCCTGCGACTGCTCAGAAGGAGATGGAGGAGCAGTCATCAGACTGCAACAATGTAATCGGTCAGTGGATGAATATGCCGCTGAATTTCTGAGGCTTAGTCGGTTTGCACCGTATATGGTGGCCGACGAGGAGAAGAGAGCTAGCAGATTTCAGCAAGGACTGAGGGTGGACATTCAGATGATGCTTATACCCCACCAGCTGAAGACGTACTCCCAGGTCCTTTCTATTGCCCGTGATGTGGAGCAAGGGTTGGAGAAGAAGAGGAGGATTGAGCTGCAGTACAAGCGATGAAGCGCCAGTTCCAGCAGGTGCACAGGGGGAACCCAGTCAGAGCTCTTGGTGCCCCAGTGGCCAAGCGACCTTTTCGGCCTCCTCCTCAGCAGCTTGTGTGTGGGTACTGCCAGAAACCCGGACACAACCAGCAGAACTGCCGTATGGCCAATGGACTGTGTTTGGCATGCGGATCCGGTAACCACTCGGTGGAGAGTGTCCATTCAAGAGGAGCTGGAATGCAGCTCCAGCACCACCAGCACTTCCAGCACGAGTGGCACCATCAGTGCCTCCAGCTCGAGCAGCTCCCCCAGCACTTTCAGCACCACCGATGAGGAGGAATCCAGGACCTGCAGGCAGAGGAGCTCCACTTCCTCTCCAGCGTCGGAATCTGGGTCAGGCTCAGAGGGGACCCAGGACTGGAGTAGGCCGCGGGAGAGGCCAGGCCTACAATCTGACAGCAGAGGAAGCCGAGACATCTGGAGAAGTGGTGACAGGTACAATTTTAGTCCACTCAGTTCCAGTCTTATCACTTTTTGACTCCGGTGCATCACACTGCTTCATATCCAGTAGATTTACTGCCTTGCATTCTATACCTCTAGTCTGTATGGGTGACCAATGGGAAATTAGTACGGGAAATGGGGTAGTTATAACTAACAAGATCTGCAAGGCGTGCAATGTGGAGCTATGTGGCAGGAAGTTAGAAGCCGACATGTTCGTACTGGACACTGGAGGGTACGATGTGATCCTAGGCATGACTTGGCTCAGCAAGTATCATGCGGTGATCGACTGTCGGGAGAAGAAGGTGATCTTCAGGATCCCACACCAACCGGAGTTTCAGTTCTTTGGAGAACGCAAGTCCCTCCGGAAGGAAGATCAACTGGAGTGTGCCACTGCTGAAGAGAAGAAGACGGTGTCAGTGTGGAATGAATTCCAGATGTATTTGAGGAGATATCAGGACTTCCACCTGATAGAGTTGTGGAGTTCTCTATTGACCTTATTCCAGGAGCGACTCCCATCTCTAAAGCACCGTACCGGATGGCGCCAACAGAATTAGCTATATTGAAGGAGCAGCTGCTGGAGTATTCGAGCAAGGGTCTGATTAGACCGAGTACTTCACCTTGGGGAGCACCAGTGCTGTTGGCAAATAAGAAGGATGGTGGCAAGAGGTTGTGCATTGATTACAGAGAGTTGAACAAGGTCACCATCAAGAACAAGTACCCGTTGCCAAGGATTGATGATCTCTTTGATCAACTTCATGGGGCCCAGGTATTCTCGAAGTTAGATCTGCAGTCGGGGTACCATCAGTTGAAGGTGAAGAAGGAAGACATCCAGAAGACGGCATTCAGGACTCGGTATGGTCATTATGAGTTCTTGGTTATGCCCTTTGGAGTTACAAATGCCCCAGCAGTCTTCATGGACTTGATGAATAGGATCTTCTCACCCTATCTGGACAAGTTTGTTTTGGTGTTCATTGATGATATCCTGGTCTATTCCAAGAATGAAGAGGAGCATGCGGAGCATCTGAGGATAGTGCTACAGACTCTCCGACTGGAGCAGCTTCATGCCAAGCTTAGCAAGTGTGAGTTCTGGCTGAAGAGTATAGCATTCTTGGGTCATATTGTTTCTAAGGAAGGAATCTCGGTGGATCCCAGCAAGATTCAGGCGGTGAAGGATTGGCCGACTCCGAAGTCCGTGACAGAGATCAGGAGCTTCATCGGACTAGCTGGATATTATCGAAGGTTCGTGCAGGACTTCTCGAAGATTGCAGCTCCATTGACCAAGCTGACCAGGAAGGGAGAGAAGTACATTTGGACTGAGGAGTGTGCGTCTGCTTTTGAGGAGTTGAAGAACAAGTTGATTTCGGCTCCAATCTTGAAGACACCCTCAGGGACAGGAGGTATGGTTGTGTACTGTGATGCTTCAGGGAAGGGTCTTGGATGCGT
Organism: Agave tequilana; assembly: GCA_038442645.1. Lineage (NCBI taxonomy): Eukaryota > Viridiplantae > Streptophyta > Magnoliopsida > Asparagales > Asparagaceae > Agave > Agave tequilana. The sequence continues at coordinate 89,967 of JAVJIF010012060.1, read as the reverse complement.
ATTGATGCAGCATGGACATGTGGTGGCTTATGCATCCAGGCAGTTAAAGCCTCATGAGAAGAATTACCCAACGCATGATCTAGAGCTGGCAGCTGTGATCTTTGCGTTGAAGATTTGGAGGCATTACCTGCTAGGTGACCGAGTGTTGATATACACTGATCACAAGAGCCTGAAGTACATTTTCACTCAGAAGGAGTTGAACATGAGGCAGAGGCGATGGCTTGAGCTGATGGCAGATTATGACATAGATCTGCAGTACCATCCTGGCAAGGTTAATGTTGTGCCAGATGCCCTGAGTAGAAGACCTGAAGCCAACATGGTTATGATGCTCACTCAGCAGAAGGAGTTACTCAGGGAGATGGAGCGGCTAGATTTGATGGTGATCCGAAGGACCAGTGGACCTGTGCAGCTGATGGCATTCCAGATCCAGCCGACACTGATGGAAGAGATCAGAGAAGCTCAGAAAGAAGATCCTAGATTGCTGAAATTCAGAGAGCAAGTGGAAGCAGGGCTGAGGTCAGATGTTTGCATTCATCCTGATGGTGCACTTTATTTCAGGGGTAGAATTTGTGTGCCTCAAGGGGAGATTAGACAGAAGATCTTAGCTGAGGCCCACAGCTCAGCTTACTCTATACACCCTGGAGGAACTAAGATGTATCAGGATCTGAAGCAACATTTCTGGTGGAATGCGATGAAGAGGGAGATCGCACAATATGTGGCGAAGTGTCTAGTGTGTCAGCAAGTGAAGGCCGAACACCAGAGACCAGCTGGATTATTACAGCCTTTGCCAATACCAGAATGGAAGTGGGAGCATGTTGCTATGGATTTTGTCACCGCTCTACCCCGCAGTCCAAAGGGGAACAATGCAGTATGGGTAGTTGTTGACCGTCTCACTAAAGCACATTTCATACCTTTCAGAGGGACAATCTACAGAGCTTCTGGCAGACAAGTACATGAGGGAGATTGTTCGACTGCATGGAGTTCCTGTCAGTATTGTGTCGGACAGAGACACGAGGTTCAGATCTCACTTCTGGGAGAGCCTTCAAGAGAGTCTGGGGACCCGTCTGAAGTTCAGCACATCTTATCATCCTGAGACAGATGGGCAGTCCGAACGGACCATTCAGATCCTAGAAGACATGTTGAGAGCTTGTATGATAGACTTCAAGGGATCGTGGGAAGATCATCTACATTTAGCAGAGTTTTCCTACAATAATAGCTATCAGGCGAGCATCAGGATGGCTCCATTCGAAGCCCTATACGGCAGGAGATGCAGATCACCATTGTGTTGGGATGAAGTTGGTGAGAGAAGGCATTTGGGACCAGATGTGATAGTACAGGCAGTGGACAAGATCAGGACTATCCAAGAGCACCTTCGTGCAGCCCAGGACAGACAGAAGAGTTGGGCAGATTCCAATAGAAGACCGTTGGAGTTCCAGGTGGGAGAGCATGTGTTTCTGAAGATATCTCCGACCAAGGGAGTGATCAGGTTTGGTGCACGTGGGAAGCTGAGTCCGAGGTATATAGGCCCGTTTGAGATATTGGATCGAGTGGGAGAAGTGGCCTACAGATTGGCACTGCCACCATCACTGGAAGGAGTGCACAATGTGTTCCATGTGTCGCAGCTGAGGAGATACATCAGGGATGAGAGCCATGTGTTGGATCATTCAGAGTTGGAGTTGCAGCCGGATCTGTCATATATTGAGCAACCAATGGCTATTGTGGACAGAAGTGTCAAGACCCTGAAGAACCGGACCATCCCGTTGGTGCTTGTTTCATGGAACAGGCATAGTCCGGGAGAAGCAACTTGGGAGCGGGAGGACGTCATTCGTGACCGTTACCCGCATCTGTTTGAGCCTTGAGTGGTAATAATCTCTTGTACTCCATTCTTGTCTTATCAATTCATTATTTCCATGTTCATCTCTTTCCTTATAGAAATTTCGAGGACGAAATTTTTGTTAGGTGGGTAGATTGTAGCACCCCGTACCCGGGATACGTACCCAGATACGTGTCCCAAATTTTTTTTCGACCATATTGCTCAATTTTTCTTCTTGTATGTGTTTATGAGTTGTGATTGCTTAGTTTATTGAGTACCAGATCTGGATTCTCAGACCTAGAGTAAGCCCTGACCCGGACCGGGAACCCGATACCAGCCAAGAGCCCGATTTGACTTTCTGGTAGTCCGAATGGACCATTTTCAGTTTCAGAGACTGTTTTATAATATTTAGATTTTTCATGATTTTCTGGAATTTTCTGAAATTTTTCTGCAAAATCTCCAAAACCGGTGTCGATCGGCATCGCTGACTGATTCCCGGATTTTTAATTTCCAAATGGGATTGAATTTTCAAAAACGGCTTTCACAGTACATTTTAGAATATCATTTTCTAACTAAAAACATTTTTGTAGATTTTTCAAAATTTATCAAAATTTGACCGATCCTGGTGTCGGCCGGTATCGCCGAAAGATTCCAGGATTTTTATTTTAAAAACTACATTATATTTTTCAAATCCGATTTCACCAAACATCTTAGAATAATATTTACTATTTTTGAGAATTTTTCGGAAGGATTCTAAAACAGTCAAATTTTTGCCTTATTAAAATAATAATATTTATTACCGGTCTTAACTTTCTGTGCTTTTTCCTTCCCTACTCCACTACTTATACTTTCAGAAATTATAATAAATAAAATAATAATAATAAAAATTTTTAAACTATTTTATCTTATTTTATTTTATTTTATTTTATTAAATCTTTTTTTTTCCTTTTGACTTTTTCCTTTTCTTCCCTTTTTTCTTCTCCTTCAACCACTCCCATCTCATCTTCACCGAACGCAGCAAGGGAGAGAAAAGCAGGCATGGATTCTACAGTGATCAACCACCCCTTTCACCATCTTCATTTACTCATCTCATCTCTATTAAAACCACACCAATTCAAACTTTCATTTTCAAACAACGAAAAATCAAAAAAAAAAAAAAAAAGAGAAAAAACCCACTTCATCTTCAACCTCCCATCTCCACTCACGCACCCAACTCCACCGCCGCACCACCCTCACCACCGCCGCCTCCGGCGCCGCCCTAGCCGCCGCCACCGCTTTCCCCAACACCCCACAACACTCCTCCACTCCCATCAACCCCAATTCAACTCCACCATCCTCAATTTCTCCCAAAACCCATCACATACCCACCTTCATCTTCTCCAAATTCCTCCTCTCCACCACCAAATTCTCCCCTCTAACTACTCCATCACCACCACCTCCACCTCCTCTATCTCTCCAACACCACCAAACACCACCACCACCACCACAACCACCACCACCACCACCCATCACCTCCATCAAAAATAACAACAACAACAACTGCAACAAACCCTAACCTCCACCTTCCTCCTCCCCACCCGCGCACGCGCGCTCTGCTCGCCGCCACCGCCGCCGCCGCCGCGCCGGCCGGCCACCGCCGGCGGTGGGGGGGCCGAACCCCCTCCTTCTTCTTTCTTTCTTTCTTTCTTTCTTTCTTTCAATTCTCTCTCTCTCTTTCATCCCTAAATAAAAACAAAATCTCTCATTCCAAAAATACCCCCACCTCCTTTTTAAAACTACATCACTATATTTACATCCCCTACCCTCCTCCTTTAAATCCCAATCCATTTCAAAATATATCATTTTCCCTCCCTTTCTTTTTCCCCTTTTTTTCCTACAAATTTCTCTCTCATCTCTCTCTCCTCTCTCTTCCCTCTAAAATATTTATATAAAAATTTATAAATATATATTTTATATATATTGTGGGCTGGGGTATACTTAAACGGTTCGCCGATTCCCGGATTCTAACCGGTATTTTACCCGGTTTCAGGCGAGTACAACTTCATTTTTGACATACGTTTATTTTTATGCAAGTATTTTTAATATATTTAACAATAACACTCTTGTATTTTAAGCTTGGAACTGGAATGTAAATATGTTAGCATGTCTAGTACTTAATACCGTAAATTTAAGTTAATATGTGATGTTGCACCCGGTATTTACCCGACCTTGGACATGTTATGCCTGATATGTGATTTAGGACACCGGCACTTGGCATTTACACGGTACACGGTATTTACACCGACACTTGGCATGTTACACCAGGGATATGATTTTTGTCACCGGCACTTGGTATTTTCACCGGCACACAATAATTGATACCGATATTGCCATGCTGTATTTGACACCGACATCTTTCATGCTATATTTGGTACGGATACTTGACATGCTATATGTGATATGTGACACCTGGTATTGATACTTGCCATACTATATTCGACATGTGATACCCGACCCCGATACTTGTCTTGCTACACTTATCACCTGACATTGGACACTGATACTTGATACTTGACGTCTGTTCTTGACATACGGTATATGCTATGCTTTCATGTGGTATAAATACCTCGACCTGACATTATGACTCTTGACCAGACATTACCACCCCTGATACCTGATTATATGACATATTCATGACTATACTGTTACGGGACATGACATGATTATTATATTATTATTATCAGATATTTGGTACTCCTGAGCTCCTGTACTCCTGTATACTTGAACCCCTGAAATAGGGAGGCTCCTGACATTACTCCTGTATTATACTCCTGTTGACCCCGTAATAGGATAGTCATGGATATTGTACATTTGTGGACACCCTGTGAACTTTATTATTTGAGACTCTGTCATATGTAAACAACTTACACCGGGATGGGGAAATTGATGGGTATCGATATAACTTCTGTGTTTATGGTGGCCATACATATGTTGTACAACTTCCTGTAGGATTCGACCTGGATGGCCACCAGGCGCTTCCGAGGGGTGTACTGGCACCCCTACCCCCTTGCCTGCCTGTCCGGGTGTGCTATAATCCCCTAGGTATATCCTGTGGGGAACGGTGACACTCTATTCCTGTTCGGGTGTATTATAAGACCTTCGGGCATATAGTAAATCCCGGTGCCTAGCGGTACGTTCCGGTTCAGTGCCGGATAATCCTGGACCGTTGTCCTGGGCATGCACGGGACCCATATAAATATGGTTCGTCGCTCCCCATCAATTTCCAATAACCAACCTCGCTAGATTTGTATGCGAAAGTATATGGCACCGGTTATGTACCAAACATACAAATTGAACGAGTTAATAATATTAACTTAATAAATTGACTTCGTGCATATTTGTGTCATCTCCATACTTATCATTTATTGTAGTTACTCCATGATTCCTAACTTGATTACATGACACTTGGCCTGATATACATGCTTCTATTTCATGCCTTATAAATGTTAGTGTTATTTTCATATTCACTATTCATTGTGGTTAATTCATGCTTATTGATTTGGGGTACATTATACTTGTCATGATGCACTTGCTATTATTTGTACTTACCATTGGGTTTTTCTTGTACTCGCTGGGTTTTTCCTAACAACCCTGGATTTGCATGTCCAGATTTAGCAGCTTGGACCGAGGTGGACCCATCGGCCGAGGATCAGGCCTATCTTGAGGAGCAGGCAGATCAGCAGTAGTTCCGTCCAGTCTTTTCCCCGCTCGCGAGATCCCCTTCTAGCTCGTGAGTTTTTATCTGTTGTATCATGTGTAGTCTACTTTTGTATTATCTAGTGATGTAATATTGATGTAATATTATATCACTGTTTGTGATGACTCAGTACTTGTTTAAATTATGTTGGAATGTATAATACCACGTATTTTCGCACTCTGATATATGTGTTGTGTTGTATTGATGCTTAGCGTACATACGTGATGGTACCATCGCCCTGCGTATGTACGTCGCAGTGGCGTCTCCGTACCCGCCGGGATCGGGGCGCCACAATATATAAACAAGAGACAGAGAGAGAGAGAGAGCAATCACAAATACAAGGGATTTGTTTCGAGGTTCGAGCACACTTGCTCTACATCCCCGCCTTCGACACTACGAAGGATTTCCACTAAGCTCGATCCCACTGGATCACTCGGTGCCGCAACACCTACAAGCCCTAGGACTCCCTAGTCCCGTACACACCGCAAGCCCCACAAGCTCGCCGAGGCCGCACCTCAAACACCAAGTTCGCACACGAACTCGAAACAACGCGAACACACTTGTCCGCCTCCTTAAAGTACAAGAAAAGATCTCTTGTTGATCTAAACACTTTGATCACCAATAAACACTCTCACAAAAACACTCTTATAGGATGAATATGTCAATGAGTTGCTCAAGTGTTTGTGAGAAAAACAAGGATGGAAATGGTGGAGGAAAAACTCAAGAAATCATTTTAAACACTCTTGATAAAAAACTCTCCTTTTGATTGGAAATATTTGCTCTAAATCAAGTGGAGGAAAACATCTAAATAGTCTAGGAAAAACTGGTGAAAACCACTTGAAAAATCTTATAGAAAACAGCCCCCAAATGTCCCAATTTATAGAGCTAGATAAACTAGCCGTTGGGAGCCAGGTGGGCCTGACAGTCGACCGCCCGGTCGACCGCCAACGGTCATTTTTCTGACCGTTGGGGCAGCGGTCGACCAGTCGGTCGACCGAACCTCTGGAACAGAGAGCAGATCTCTCTGCCGGTCGACCGAGGCATTTCCAGAGAGCAGAGCTCTCTGGACGGTCGACTGTCCCGGTCGACCGGCCTCCAGCCAGATACTGGCGTGCACGATGTGCACGTCGCGCGGTCGACCGTCCCGGTCGACCGGCTGAAGCCAGAAAACAGATTTTTGGGAAAGAAAACTTGGTCATTTTGGCTCAAATAAAATCCCATAAAATCACAGAAAATCTACAAAAATAGTTTTTACCAATATACTTTGATAAACAAACATGCTTGCACAAAATCAAGGCATGTTACAAATAATTTGGACTATTTTATAACTTGGAAATTTTGGCTAAAAACGAAAACTGTATTTTTCAAAACTTATTTTTCAAACTTCTCCAAATACAAAAACAAGATATTTTAAACTCATTTGAAGCATAGAGTGTATGGATATGATCCACTACACAAACATGAAGAAATATCTATGTTTTTGACATTAAGCTCTAAATACGGTTTTGGTTAAAACATGTAAACTAGAATACCAAAAACCAAACCGGTATTTTGTCAAACTAAAAGAAAAATTCTTTTATAAAAACTCATCTAATCAAGAGTGTGTGTGTGTGTGTATAAGATACTTGAGCAATCCACCAACTATTCTATCCTTTACATTTTATCTAAAAACAAATCTTATAAAAACAAACCTAGACACAAGTCTTCATGAAGTCTTCACTTGAAGTCTTCTCATCTTCTTGACTTGGTCCAAACCGTGCTAACTCCAAAACTTGACATTAAATCCTTTGTTGAAGCTATGCACCTACTAAGATCTTGATCATGAATCTGTCACTAATTAAACACAAGATCATTAGTACTATAACTACATGAGTTGATCATCATCAAAACTAGAGTGATGGATGGGCCTTTGGGCCAACACCAACAACCTGTGAAGCGTAATCGGAATGCTGAAGTCAAAAAAGGCGTTGCGCACGTCGATAACAGATAGAAGAAGCTGAAAAGTCATCTGTCTAGCAGATACAGAACGCAGGGCTCAGGCCCGCGTTTCTTCTGAGCAGCAGAAGACTCGCGAACCCCGCATCTCTATATCAAAACGCGGAGTACATGAAGTCTGCGTTTCTCGAGTTTCAGCTCACAGACGCGATATTTAGCAACGCGAGGTCCGCGTCCTTTCTCAAAGACACGCGACCCGCGTCTCTATACGAAAACGTGGAGTTCATGAAGCCCGTGTTTCTGAAGCTTTACCTCACAGACGTGACATTCAACAACGCGAGGTCCGCGTCTCTTCTCAAAGATGCGAGATCCGCGTCTTTGTGCCAAAATGCCAGGGCCGCGTCTCTTCTGCAGAGAGCTAGCTCCGCGTCTCCAACTCAAAATGTGAACCCCGCGTCTCTGAACCTTGCGTTTCAGAGCTACGACACAAGACTCACATTCACTCTCCGATGGCTAAGGTCAAAACTGAGTCTATCATCCTCGGAGATTCGAGACTGATCTCTTCGATCCCCCTGCAACGGATCTAAGAAAGTATTTGACAAAGAAGATGAGTATTCATCATATCACTCCACAATGCTGTTGTGAATGGCTCATCACGGCGGTGCTCTCTGAATGCCATTGCAGCTCACAAGCAAGCAAATTATTGGCGTTCAACCGGTTATCAACAGCGCCAGCTTCCCGCTCGACCAAGAGGCGTCGCTCCCGCAAGAAGAGAATCTTTTCTGACACGGAGTACCCTGAAGTCACTACAAACATGGTGGGCCCGAGTACCACGCCAAACATGACTAAGGGGAAGCAGCATGTAGTCAGCTCCGACGAGTCTGACATTTAGCCGAAAGGAGTGTACTGGCATACTTGTACTCGGACTGGTACAATAGGCCCAATGGACTACAGTGCCCTAGCCCGGGGCATTGAAGTAAGCGAAGCACACTCTGCCATTGCGGAATCACAAGTCTCGAACTCTTTTGGGGAGAGAGAAGCTTTCACATATATGGCAAACACTCCTGAAGAAATGGCCAGGCGCTTTGAATAGTAAGCCCAGGTTCAAAGGGAGCAACTCGGTATGATTCGTGCTAAATAAGAATCTATCGATACGCTTAAGCAGATACTTTCGCAATTTCTTGTGAACAAAAAGAAGAAGCCGGAGGCCAAAACTCTTTCCAAGAAGTCCAAGGGCAAACAGAAGAAAGGAGAGAGCTCATCTTCTGCAAATACCGAGAATGAAGAGCATTCCGACTCTAAGCCACCCAAGTCTCCATCTAAAGAGGAAGGTAATTCAGAGAACGGGAGTACTCATTCCAAAAGGATGAGCAAATTGGAATAACGCCTTGAGGCCCTCGCCAACTGGAAGGATCTCCAAGAAGCAGGAGTGGTCTGGTCGTACCCGGCCGAGTGGGATCTTATCCCGTACCCTCCTAAGTTCAAAGCTCTGACCCTACAGGCCTTCGATGGTATAGGGTTACCGAACTGACATATATACTACTTAAAGTCTCAGAGTGGGAATGTAGTATCAAATGATGCCATTCTGACACGTTTGTTCATCGGCACCCTGAAAGGGATTGCTTTTGAGTGGTTCATGAAGCTCGCAAAAGGTTCCATCAAGAACTGGGGTGATTTGGAGAAGCTTTTTCCTCGCTCGTTTCTTTGAAGATGATTCGGAGATTATCATGCCAACTCTCTTGACGACGAGGCAACGAAAATGTCATGCCCCGCCTATCAAAATACGTCGAAACGGAGTCGCAACGAGAGTCGGCGACGTATATACGCGAGAAAAATACTTCACGTATACACGCTAAGCCTAAAGTAACCTGAACAAGTTATAAATCTAAACCATAATAAATCAGTATCACTGCAATATGACATATAAATATCTAACACAATGATAATAGATAAATGAAGGAAAGAAATAGCAACTGGATATGATAGATAGAATCAAGAAGTAACATGAATAAAAGAGCAGGAATACTTTTAATCAAAAGAGAGAGACTCCAGCTCCTCGCGAAGCGTACGAGCTCAACGGACACCTGAACAATATAAGAAGGTGTCCAAAATCCTGGACGTGCGAATCCAGGTCATCAAACGCAACCTAATGAGTGAGTGTGTAAAGAGAAAGGTGCTTGTGCATAATAACAATATAAGCAATAACAACATGATATACTGAAATAAAAGATAACAGAATAATCAATATTAAGAACAAAGTTATGAACGATATATAACTGATCTCATGATAAAAGGAAACAAAAAATGTCAAAATGTGTAACCTAGCATATGTTACTAGTCTGGTATATAATCCGGTCATGTGTACAATCATATGTCTATCTTAGTTTGTATGATATTCAGTAGGTGAGTACAATCCATTATAGTACATAATAACAGTTTATCAATATTAATTATGTCAGCGAAAACTAATTGCCACATGTAATAGACGCATCCCATACTACGCCTACTACACGTATCAACCAAGGTCCTAAGTTATTGAAACTGATTGGTTGGAGACGTTGTCCATGCTTTAGGTGGGTCCCGTACATACCGGGACCACGGCCCAGATGCTTGGCGCTGAATCAGGCCCTACCGCTAGGTAGTCAGTAACAGTAATAATACTCACAATATCATTGTAGAACAATACTCACAGAACACTGTGGAATAATAAACAAATGGGATGTCAGTTATCCTCCGGAACCCTGCATGGAACCGTAAGTCGGTTGCGCAACCTGTATCCTAGATCCACCCAAAATACAGACGCTGTCTCCTCCATCAATTTTCCCAATCCCAGTGTAAGTTGTCCATTATATTATTATTATTTAATTCAGTTAAATCAGTCAATATCCATGTTACCTAGAATACTGGGACGATGAGGCGACAGTAACAGTAACAGTACAATAACAGTAATCATATACACGGTAAACAGTAATAAGAACAGTGAACAGTAACAGTAACCGTGCATATGATGAATAGAGCTGTACCAAGCGTTACGGCCTAACGATACTTTTCCAGTAACTTTCAGTAACATGAATAGTATATTTATCAGGTAGGTATCTTATATAATCAGTCAAGTTATTAAAGTGATATCATGATATTTATTCAGAATCAGCAATATGATCTTCTGGGGTTTGTTGATTATGTATTTGATATGTGAACATGAACAATAATTGACATGCATGAATAGTGATTAAACATGAACACTATTTAAAAATAAAATAATGTCTATTAAAACAAGTTAAAAGCACTCACATGAAATAATATCGAAATACTCAATAAATAAACAAAAAACACTCACCTGGGCTTATCACGCGTCCAAATACCAATTTGAAGAAATCTACATTAAATGTATTCGAATTAGAATTTATCGAATTTTACATAAGAGATCCTATTTGATGTTATTCAGTATTTTAATTTAAATACGGATGGTTCAGATTTTAAAACAAGGTTGTATGATGATGTATTGAGTTTATAGGATTATTTAGATTTTATTTACTAATTTTTATGGGGTTTAAATGGTTAAAAACATGGGAATTCCTTAACGGGTCTGAATGTTGAATTAGCGGGTTTCAACTTAGAAGGCAGTGATTCAGTCCAATATGACATGTAAATACTCTCAAAATTTTTCAGTAGATTCTACTGTTTATCTAGATATTTATCCCTATTTTTAATTATTTTTTTCAAATTTTTATCCAGTCAATAAAATTATTTTTCAATAAGTTAACGGGTGTATTTTGTATTTGGGTGGGATTAAAATAGATTAGAATCCATGATATTTGGGTTGGACTAAAACTGGGCTTTCTGAAATTGGTCTGCAGAATTAATTTGTATTTTTTTCTTTCTTTTCTTTTCTATTTTCTGGGCCAGGCCCATTTTTTTATTTTTTTCCCTTTTTTTCTGTTTGGCCTGGCCTGGGCCAATGGCAGCCCAGGCCACTGGCCTGACCGAAAATCCAGGCCCGGGTGCTGTCTGCACCGGCCGAGCGGCCCACCTGTTTTCTGTTTTTTTTCTTTTGGCTTGGCCCAGTGGCGGCCCAGGCCACTGGGCCTGGCCAATTTTAGGGAGGGGCCCATATCTCTTTATTTATTTATTTTTATTTTTTGAATATTTTTTTCTTTTTTTTGTTCTTACTTAATTATGTAATGATAGATTAGCCTATGTATCTAATTTAGGTCATTGCGATTAGGTTCTAAAAATTTTCTTTTTGGATAGAATTTTTTTTTTAATATGTAAATTTTCTTGATCCAAACTAATTCTTTTTCTTTTTAATATTCCAGAATTTTTGTTTTCTAAAAATTTTTCTATTAGATTTCATTTAGACAAAAGTGAGGTTCTTGATGAAGAAAGATTCATGGAAAAGAATTCTAAGCATGGTATTCCAATTTAATTGAATTTTAATTCGTACAATTTTATTTTGTTTATATATATATTTTTTGAATGAGATCTAAATTCATGAAAGAAGAAATTAAACATGATATATCATTAATTTATAGTTTATACAATTTTATCTAGATCTTAGGGGAGATTTAAGTTTCATAAAAGAATTTTAATCATGTCATGCCATTAAATTCTTGTTATTGCAATTTAATTTTTCTAGATCTTTAGATAAGAATTTTTTTGATGGAAAATTCATGGGAAGATAATCTAATCATGACACTTTAAAACAAATTTTAATTCATAAAAATTTAATTTATACTTGGATTGATCCCCTTAGCCTTCTCCTCGATCTCCATGTCTCGGACACGTTCCTCTGTCACGATCAATTCCAAGAGGAGGTGAAAGGAGGAAGACAAATGTTGGATTTGGATTTCTTTCTGATTGTGGTTCTTTTTTTTTTTAAAGCAAGAGAAGAGGTTACGTTAATATAATAGGATAGGATCTTTTAGGTTAGAATTTTTAGCAGTCAGATTGTTAAGATAAGAAATCAGGTTTTTAAGATAAGAAATCCCTAAAGATCTCTTGAGATCTTTCAGTTGAAAATTTGAAATTTAAATTTGACTTTAGGTTTGTTTAAATAATTTAGATTTCCTACTTAACCACACGCCAATGTGGCGTTATGGTTTAAGTATTAGGATTTGGTAAAAAGATATGAGTTCAAAATTTGGCATAAACAAATAAGCACACAATTATATATTTATTTATTTTATTTTATTTTACTTTATTTTTGGTATGAGTTAAATGGGTTATGGTTTATTAGATAATTGGATTATGGGTTGGGAAAAAAGATCAATTAGGAATAATGCCAACAATAACATAATAATAATAATAGTAATGCTAATAATAATGTATAAAATATAATACATACATATAGTGGTATAAATGTAAATCAAAACATATACACTTAATATGTATGTACATGTATTTATACACATGTATAAAATAAATTAATCAATAATAAAAAGTAAATTTAAATAAAATTAATAAATGTAGAAATACAATATTATTAGTTAGGGAATATTACATTCTACCTATCTTATAAAAATTTCGTCCTCGAAATTTCAATAAAGTAGGGAATGATAAAAGAATTAAAATCCGGGATAAAACAAACAAGCGTCCACGTCGCCTCGCTGGGACACCACGTTTCTGCTGAACGCTCTGATCTCTGTCGTCGATCAGGTCCAAGGGCCAGTCTCAATAGTCAATATCAGGGAAATGGAACTGAGATGAAAGATAAGAATCAACAGGAAAAATACAGATCGATCCGAAAGAAATGTTAAAATCTGAGGCATCAACAGATTCAAGAGATGGACTTAGAAAGGAAGAACGATTGATTCTCAAGTGGACACATATCATTGTGTGAATACTATATGTTTACTGCAGTGTAAATATAGCTCGTCTCAGGTCACATGCACGAACTTGATCCATTTTATTGCGAACCTGGCTCTGATACCAAAAAAACCTGTTACGCTCCGCCTCCTAAAATACGTGAAAACGGAGTCGCAACGAGAGTCAGCAACGTATATACGCAAGGAAACACCCCACATATACACGCTAAACCTAAAGTAACCTGAACAAGGTATAAATCTAAACCATAATAAATCAATATCACTACAATATGACATATAAATACCTAACACAATGATAATAGATGAATGAAGGAAAGAAATGACAACTGGATATGATAGATAGAATCAAGAAGTAACATGAATAAAAGAGTAGAAATTGTTGGATTAGGTGTCTAAGTAATAACTATAATTGATAGCAGCATAGTCCTTTTGGGTTGCCCTCGAGATTCAAAAATAAGTATAACTAAAAGGAGAACAAATTTCCTTTGGGAAATTAGTCCCACATTGGTGGGATAAGAAAACTGGAGGCTATCCAAGGCTATAAATAGAGCCTTAGGGATTCAGTCTAATTCACAACCTCTTGGCTTGAGTATTAGCCTCCTTTTTCTCCTCTTGGAAGAACTCTTTGATAGTTCATCCATACTTAGTTAAATTTTTGGATCGTTGGGTGTGATTCCATCAGAGGCACGACATTTGTGGTGCTTGCTTCCAAGAGATCTGAAGGGAAAATTTTAGTTGTTTACTATAACAACTAAAAGGTATGTAATTCTATTTTCTTCTGTAATAATTTTAATTATTTACTAGGATATTAGAATTCTTTTTATGTTCATAGTTATAGATTCAATTGTGAAAACATAGATCATGTTTTAGGTTGCATGCTCCCTTAAAAGTCTAAGTTTGTTTGTTATACCTAAAACTCATCAGTGGTATCAGAGCAGGTTTGTTTTCAATTGAATTTGCTATAATTGTTGAATTGATAAAAGGTAACTAAATTTTATTTACCATATATATATTGATTCTCATTAAAGGTATAATGAGAATAAAAGGTAACTAAATTTTATTTACCATATATATATTGATTCTCATTAAAGGTATAATGAGAATAAAAGGTAACTAAATTTTATTTACCATATATATATTGATTCTCATTAAAGGTATAATGATAATAAAAGGTAACTAAATTTTATTTACCATATATACATTGATTCCCATTAAAGGTATAATGATAATAAAGGTAACTAAATTTTATTCCCAATCTTAGTTACTTTAAGAAAAAAAATGTGAAATTGTATGTTAACCCATGAAATTGCACATTACACCTTATAAGTCATTAGTGGAGCGTGTGTGGTTAACCAGCACACTAATAGGGACTAATAAAGAGCAGTAATGGGTATCTTATAAATTGTTATTGTTGATGGAGCGTGTGTGGTTTACCAGCACATCAATTGAGATGATAAATGACATGAAAGTTACCAAGTATATTTGCATGGTTATTCACATCTTGTTTGTGATCCTCGGTATCCCAGTCACAAATGTAAGAGCATAATCTGAGATTAAACATGCCATTGAATAGTTTCAATGAGTCTCAAAAGACATACCTGTATGAAATTTGCAATTAGATTACGGCATCCCTTTTCTAAGTTGTGAATTTCATAGTTGGATCCTAGCCTCGATATTTCAATTTTGAGTTGTTATATTAAGGGTTATTTTTTTTCTAACTCAAACTACCTTTCTTTTAGAAATGTCTGCCCTAACGATGCTTCTGGTTCCTCCTCCTCAAATCACAACTTTTCTTTGTTGAACATCTGCTCAAAGGTGACATTAGATGGCACCAACTACAATGACTGGATGCGCAACATCAAAATGGCTCTTCGTTTCGAGGACAAGGAGTATGTCCTTGACAAAGAACTTGTTGAAATTGACGAAGAGAAGGCCACTCCTGAAGAATTAGCTGCTTATAAGAAGCACTACACGGATGCAACAAAAGTTGCTTGCATCATGGTTGCTACCATGACTCCTGAACTGCAAAAAATTCTATGAGGATTACTGGCCGTACGAGATGAACAAAGACCTTATGGAAAAGTACCATAAGCGAGCTCGTCAAGAAAAGTACGAGATAGTAAAGTCCCTCATATCAAGCAAGATGAAGGACGGAGAGTCTGTCAGCGGCCACGTGCAAAGGATGCAACGATACGTGGAACGCCTTGTGAGGCTAAATGTGCATATTGATGATGAGTTGGCTATTGACATAGTCTTGAACTCATTGCCAAGTTGTTATGATCAGTTCATCTTGACCTATCATTTGAACAACAATGAGACCACATTGGCTCAATTGCACAACCTCCTGAGAACAGCTGAAACTGGGATGAAGGGAAAGAGTGATCCCCCCACTCCTGCTAATACTACCGTTCTGGCCATTGGGCAAGGAAAGGGGAAAAAGAGGAAAGGTCCTCCCAAGCAAAACTGGAAGGGAAAGTCTCATGTAAAAACCAGTTCTGATATTACCCCTGTCTCTGATCCTAAAGAGGCCACTTGCTTCTATTGCAACGACAAAGGACATTGGAAACGAAGCTGCCCAAAGTATCTGCAAGATTTAATAGATGGGAAAGTAAAACCATCTACTGCAGGTATATACACTATTTCGTCTATTAACGCAACATCCTCTGATTCTTGGATCCTTGATACAGGATGTGGGTTTCACATTTGCTCTGTATTGCAGGGACTAAGAAAAAGTGAGGATGTGGAGCATGGTAGAATGAACTTGATCATGGGGAATAGGCGATCTTCACCTGTCACCAAGATTGGAGTTTATAGTCTAGTGCTTAATAATGGTGTTAATTTAGATTTATTGAATTGTTGCTACTCGTCAGAAATGACACGAAACATTATCTCTTTTCATGCATTGTTCAAACAAGGTTTTAGATATTCTTTTAATGAAGAGAATGGTTCTATTTCTGCTTATAAAAATGGCAATTTTTATTTTGAAGCTTTACCTTGTGATGGTGTGTATGAAACTGTGATGTGTGTAGACAACTTAGGTAATAGTGTATTTCAAATTGATTCGTCTAATGGTGTAGACAAAGCGTGCTTGTGGCATTGCCGTCTTGGACACATTAACAAAAAACGCATGGCTCAACTCCAAAAGGATGGGGTGTTGGAATCGTTTGACCTAAGGTCAGATGATACATGCGAATCTTGTCTTTTGGGTAAGATGACAAAATCACCTTTCACTGGATTTTGTGAAAGAGGTGAAGGTTTGTTGGATCTCATACACACAGACGTGTGTGGACCCTTCAGATCAGCCACAAGGGATGCTAATCGATTCTATGTGACTTTTACTGATGATTATAGCAGATATGGTTATATCTACTTAATAAAGCATAAGTCTGAAACCTTTGAAAAGTTCAAAGAGTTTAAACAAGAGTCGAGAATCAATTAGGCAGGAAGATAAAGATGCTCCGATCAGATAGAGGCGGAGAGTATCTTAGTATCGAGTTCCATGACTATCTCAAGGAATGTGGAATAGTTTCACAATTGACGCCTCCTAGGACACCACAACTTAATGGTGTGGCTGAGAGACGCAATCGAACCTTGTTAGACATGGTGCGTTCCATGATGAGTCGAGCTTCACTTCCAATATCATTCTGGGGGTATGCCTTAGAAACTGCCGCCCACATTCTTAATCTTGTTCCAACAAAGAAGGTTGCCAAAACACCTCACGAAATGTGGACAGGAAAAGTTCCCTCGTTAGCACATATTAAGGTTTGGGGTTGTGAAGTTTTCGTTAGACGAGAAACTCACGACAAGCTTGAACCTCGTAGTGAGCGATGTGTTTTCATCGGCTATCCACAGAAGAAGTCATTTGGATATTTGTTCTACAGACCTAGTGAGAACGTGGTCTTTGTAGCACGGAGAGGAGTCTTTCGAGAGAGAGAGCTCATATGCAAAGAGGACAGTGGGAGCACCGTTGACCTTGAAGAAATTCAAGAGTCAGCAGATGAAGGAACCTTTGAAACCACTATGGTTCAACCAGAGGAAGAGATTCCAGTTGAACCCATTGACATTTCATTACCTCTTAGGCGTTCTAGTAGAGTTGGCAAGCCAACTAAGTTCTATGGTTGCCATATAACTGCAAATGGAGACACGTTTATCAGTGACAATACACTGGTAAATTTGGATGAGCCGACAAACTACAAGGAAGCCATGGCAGGCCCTGAGGCAGCCAAATGGAAAGAGGCAATGGACAGCGAGATCAAGTCTATGTATGACAACCAAGTTTGGAACTTGGTTGATCAACAACCTGGTCGGAAGACAGTTGGTTGTAAATGAATCTTCAAGAAGAAGATCGACATGGATGGTAATGTAAGCACATTCAAAGCACGACTGGTGGCGAAAGGCTTTACTCAAACCCCAGGGATTGACTATGATGAGACCTTCTCACCAGTGGCTAAGATAAAATCTATTAGGATAATGCTAGCCATAGCTGCGTTTCATGACTATGAAATTTGGCAGATGGATGTCAAAACTGCCTTCCTAAACGGAAAGTTGGCTGAGGATGTTTACATGAGTCAGCAGAAGGTTTTGTGGATGCAAAGTTTCCCAATGGAGTATGCAAGCTTGAGAAATCCATCTATGGATTAAAACAAGCGTCTCGCAGATGGAATCTTTGCTTCGATGAGAAAGTCAAAGAGTTTGGTTTCTCTAGATGTGAGGATGAGTCGTGTGTATATGTCAATGCTAGTGGGAGCATAGTCACCTTCCTGGTATTGTATGTTGATGACATACTTCTTATAGGAAATGACATTCCAACCTTGCAAGATGTTAAGTCTTGGCTTGGAAAGTGTTTCGCTATGAAGGATCTAGGAGAGGCTGCCTACATTCTAGGAATAAGAATTTTAAGGGACAGGAGTAAAAGGCTAATTGGACTTAATCAGAGTACCTACTTGGATAAAGTACTGAAACGTTTCTGTATGGAGAATTCCAAGAAAGGAGAACTGCCCATCCAGAGTAATACCAAAATGAGTAAGACTCAAAGTCCGAGTACAGATGAAGAGATAGCAAAAATGAGTAGAATTCCATATGCTTCTGCTGTTGGTTCTATCATGTATGCTATGACATGTACTCGTCCTGATGTGTCCTTTGCTTTGAGCATGGTCAGTCGTTATCAGGGAAATCCAGGTAAAGCTCATTGGGTAGCGGTTAAGAATATTCTCAAGTATCTGCGAAGGACTAAGGACTGGGTCCTAGTACTTGGTGGCTGTGATACATTGAGAGTAACTGGGTATAGTGACGCCAGCTTTCAAACAGATAGAGACAACTTCCGTTCCCAATCTGGCTGGGTCTTTACCTTAAACGGAGGAGCAGTTACTTGGAAAAGTTCCAAGCAAGACACAGTGGCTGATTCTACTTGTGAATCAGAGTACATAGCGGTAAGCGAAGCATCAAAGGAGGCAATTTGGTTGAAAAACTTCATCGAAGATCTTGGAGTTGTGCCAACCATCAAGGAGCCAATGGATATTTTCTGTGATAATGAAGGAGCGGTTGCATTAACAAAAGAACCAAGAGATCATGGCAGATCTAGACATATTGTCAGAAAATACCATTTTATCAGACACAAGGTAGAAGAAGGCCTCGTTGTAGTGAGGAGGGTTTCATCTGAAGATAATCCTGCAGATCCACTCACAAAGGGTCTGAGTAGGGTTAAACACAATCAGCATGCTAGGAGCATTGGTCTGAGAGATGATGTTGGTTTTAGCAGTTAGATAGTTAGTTTGAAACTTATAACAAAGTAAATGTGATTGACTTTGGTGATTAAATAATAGAGAATTATTTATGAGTTTGTTTACTACCTTTTGTCAATTATTTATTATTGTGTTTCATTTTGCATGTTTTACTTCCCGAATAATTTGATTATTCGAATTCCACAGTCGATCATACTTTTGGAAGTAAGTAGTGAATAAAGACTGTCATGAATGGAGTTGTGGATTGTCTAAAGAGTTTTAGACATAGCAATGGTATTGCTGCAATGTTCGTGAGTACTTTGAAATGGAGATTTAAGTATTGGATTAACCCACACTCAGAGAATTACTTCATGGAATTTATCACGAGTAATTCTGAGACGATAATATCTTATAATCTTTAAATGGAGATATATGAGTTGTGGTTTACAAGTCAGTTGTGCGTTGATAATGTGTAAACGCATCAGTAACTTGATGTTATAAAACGCATTGTTGTGCATGATTTGATGAGTAAATGGTGCAAGCATATAGGTCAAAGTTTATTCGTTCCTTTTGCCCTAACGGGAAAAGCGATATCTTTGGGCCCCTCGGTGATTTGAAGTTGACATATAGTGTCGGGCCCGACCAGGACTAAATTGATGTGTTCATTTAGTAGTTCTATGTCATTACAAATCAGAAATCGGGAAACAAAATACTGGACAAAGAGATTGATTATGTTCCATGTCTCATGTTCAAATAATATCTTGTAGAACGAAGGATTATATGATCTCTTATCTTAGGACACGAAACTGACTAGGTCAGAGTTCGACAATGGCTTTTGGAAGCTACAATTTGCTGATCAATTAGGAAGTTATTAGACTTATCCAAGTGGGAGACTGTTGGATTAGGTGTCTAAGTAATAACTATAATTGATAGCAGCATAGTCCTTTTGGGTTGCCCTCGAGATTCAAAAATAAGTATAACTAAAAGGAGAACAAAATTTCCTTTGGGAAATTAGTCCCACATTGGTGGGATAAGAAAACTGGAGGCTATCCAAGGCTATAAATAGAGCCTTAGGGATTCAGTCTAATTCACAACCTCTTGGCTTGAGTATTAGCCTCCTTTTTCTCCTCTTGGAAGAACTCTTTGATATTTCATCCATACTTAGTTAAATTTTTGGATCGTTGGGTGTGATTCCATCAGAGACACGACATTTGTGGTGCTTGCTTCCAAGAGATCTGAAGGGAAAATTTTAGTTGTTTACTATAACAACTAAAAGGTATGTAATTCTATTTTCTTCTGTAATAATTTTAATTATTTACTAGGATATTAGAATTCTTTTTATGTTCATAGTTATAGATTCAATTGTGAAAACATAGATCATGTTTTAGGTTGCATGCTCCCTTAAAAGTCTAAGTTTGTTTGTTATACCTAAAACCCATCAGAAATACTTATAATCAAGAGATAGAGACTCCAGCTCCTCGCGAAGCGTATGAGCTCAACGAACACCTGAACAATATAAGAAGTATAGAACACCTAAGATATGCCTCCTAATTATCATGATCTTTAATTAATTTTTAGGAATTTATTTTCAATAAAAAAAGAAGAAGCTGGCCAGACCAGACTCTGGTCCGAGTCTGGTCGGGCCAGACCAGGCCAGACCAGGGTCTGGTCCAGCTAGACCAGACCAGGGTCTGGATCTGGGTCTGTGCACCAGACTCGGGTTCGGGTCTGTAAATTAAAAAAAAAAGGAAAAAAGGAAAAAGAAAATAAATAAATAAAATATAATAAAATATGTAAAAAAATTTGTAGCATTTTACTGTAGCAAACTCAGACCCAAACCCGTTACTGTAGCAAGCAAACTCGTTACTATAGCAAACAGACCCGTTAAGTTTTTTTTTAAATTGATTTTTAGGTTTATTTTAATTCAAAAAATTCACAGAAAATCAAAAACTAAATTTGGGATTCTGTAAAATTATTTTGAGTGTAATATTACTTAGAATAACATGAAATTAAATATTCTTTGTAATTATAATTTAATGATAATTTATTTAAAAATTGCCAATAAATTTTTAAATATCACGAAAAATATAAAATTCATAATTCAGTAAAATATAAATATTATACATCAATTTATTAGTTTATGCATGTATTTTATCATGAAAATGTATTTTTAAATAGTTGCTAAAATTTAGAAATTGAATTATTTGTAAATATTAACCAACCAAAATTATAATAAATAGTAAAAAGATTATATACTCATTCAATTTATCACTGAATAATAACATGGCAATCTCTAATTAATTCACGCAATATTTAGGTCGCGAATTTTGCCCAGAGTCAGTTGCAGTTACGAGAATTCAGATTCCAACGACATCAGGCAAGTACACATACTCTCTCTCTCTCCTCTGTGTTCTTTGTTAGCTTATATAAATTCTTTTGAAAATCTCAGTTTTCATACCTTTCCTGATCATGTGTATTATAAGACATGCATGTATAGGATGTCTGCTACATAAATGACCATTCAAGTTTAACCATGAATTAGTAAATATTGTACAAGTAAGTCGACGTCACCCTATGTCATGATTACTATTTTATGATTATGTCCACATCCTATTACACTGGAATCACTTATACTATTATGCATTTGTCACTCGATGTTGTCACTATTTTCTATTTTTTCAAAATTTTGATATGTTTTGTAATCACTATTTGACATTGATACTCTTGATACTGATTCCTAATCCTGTCACGCTGAGTCACACATCATCTTGCACTTATATTGATTAATAAAATTAATCAAGCCGGGGTTACTGGGGGAGAATGTAGCAGGAAAAATTCAGGGAGGTGTGCTTGAAAGGGCGACCCCTTGTGGGTTTGGATGCCATACGTGATCTTGTTATTTATGCGCGCTCCTGTTATTACATGTTACATGATACCTGAGTAAGTGAACTGTTTCTCCCTGCTATCAGGATCCACTAACGCATCACTTGTTTGATATGTAGTTGTTCTGTGAGATGGGCATAGGATGGCTGCATTAGTTAGGGTAATAAAACATACCAGACTAAGAACTATCATTTGTGACATGGATAATCTTGATTACATGATGTTCCTGGACTTGCCTTGTGATCTTGTGATCTTGAGACTTGGTGATTATGATTTATGATATTACTCGTCCAGGGTGCTTCATGCTCATTATATACATGTCTTAGTATACATGCATGACTTTATTTCACCTGATCTAGTGTTCTGTTACTCTCGTTGGTATCTTACCTGTTAGTTTATATTATCGTCAGATTTATAATTCATTGATTACAGTGCTCTACTTATATTGCCCCCTTACTTTCACATTTTCATATTATTGTTTTCTCTTCTCGTGTGTGCAGTTGCTGGTCCGCTTCTGACGGACCTTGATTTTTCAGCATCAGAGCTTGAGAAAACTGACGAGCCACTATTCAAAGAAACTCAGAACGACTACTAGGCGTGAGTTCGAGTTTCTTGTCTTATGTGTTTTGGCATTTTGTCTTGTTATGATGTCATGATGCCAAAATTGTATCTTCTTTTATTTCTGCTTTGTTATGTTTCAAATTTTGTATCCAGACAAAGACTATTGTAAATGTATGTCTTTTATATGAAATGAAACTTTTGGTTGTCTTTTTGTATATGTGTGCGAGAATTTGGCTCTTTTATCTTTTACTACAGCATAAGGCAGTGACGGGAGAGATTTTCCTCTTCGTGATCGTCACGTACCTGTATTCCGTATTTTGAGAAGAGGGGTGTGACATGGTTTTGTTGGTATCAGATCCAGGTTTATTTTGATTCCGCACCATATAAAAGACAATCAGATTCACATATAAGAAAAAACATCTATAATTGTCTGGATACACATCGTTAGCCTAAACTCGTGCCTTAGATTCTCTTTTAAACTATTTCCTATCTGTTCCTGAGACTCGTGGCTCGGAACAGAAATATTTTCTCTTCCTCCCGAGTCGACCCAGTCCCCTGTAGTGATCTGTGGTTAGAGTTTCTAGCCGACTTGATAGTCATAAAGGACTCTGGGTTTGACGTTGTCTTGGGCATGGACTAGTGGGGCACTTCCTACAGTCAGTGAGAGCATAGGAAGATCAAGGAAGAAGAGTCATCGACTGTGGGAAGAAGAAAGTTACTTTTCGGGTCCCCAGTCATCTAGAGTTTGAATTCCATGTTGGGGATGTAACTCTGGAACAAACCCAATTCAAGAAGGGGCAATTGAAGGGAGTGCTAGAGTCCTTGAACTCTAAGGAGCAGGTTAATATGTCTGAGGTGGTATGTGAATTTCTTGACATCTTTCCTGAGGATCTCCCTGGACTACCCCTGTTCGAGAGATTGAATTTAGCATCGAAGTCTTGCCTGGAACAGCCCCTATTTCCATGGCGCCGTACCATATAGCTTCGATAGAACTAGCGGAACTAAAGAAGCAAATTCAAGAATTGCTCGATAAGGGGTTAATCCGACTGAGTGCTTCACCCTGGGGCGCTCCAGTCCTTTTAGTCAAGAAGAAGGATGGTAGCCAGCGACTATGTATTGATTACCGAGAGCTGAACCACGTCACAGTCAAGAATAAGTATCCCTTACCCCGGATTGACGATATCTTCGATCAACTGGGGGGAGACACAATATTCTCTAAGCTAGATCTTCGTTCTGGTTATCACCAAGTGCGGGTGAAAGCTGAGGATGTATCTAAGACTGCTTTTCGGACGCGATATGGACATTTCGAGTTCTTTGTTATGCCATTCGGAGTCACCAATGCTCCCGCGGTATTCATGGACTTGATGAATCGCATCTTTACTCCATACTTAGATCAATTTGGCGTGGTCTTCATTGATGATATCCTGATCTATTCCAAGAATAAAGAGGAGCACAGTAAGTACTTGAGATTGTCCTGCAAACTCTAAGACAAGAGAAGTTATATGTAAAGCTTAGTAAATGCTCTTTTTGGCTAGACCATGTCTCATTTCTCGGGCACATCATATCTGGGGATGGCATCTCGGTGGATCCAGCCAAAGTAGAACCTATCAGAGATTGGCCAATCTCAAAGTCTGTTACAGAAGTGAGAAGTTTTCTTGGACTGGCTGACTACTATTGTCGGTTCGTCCAAAATTTCTCCAGGATCGCCGAGCCTCTAACCAAGCTCACTAGAAAGGAAGTGAAGTATCATGGACTGAGGAATGCCAATTAGCATTCGAGGAGCTGAAGGATCGATTGACAACAACACCAGTTCTAGCAATTACAGATGGATCTGGGGGATGGTGATACATAGCGATGCTTCTGGGCGCGGCCTGAGCTGTGTGTTGATGCAGTGAGGCAGAGTGATATCATTCGCCTCAAGACAACTGAAGCCCCATGAGAGGAATTACCCAACCCATGATCTGGAACTGGCGGCGGTGATCTTCGCCCTTGAGATGTGGAGACACTATCTTCTCGGGGAGCGCGTGGAGATATTCACAGCTCATAAGAGTCTCAAGTACATTTTTACCCAGAAGGAGCTCAACATGCGCCAGAGGAGATTGCTAGAGCTCATGGAGGACTATGATCTAGATCTGCAATACCACCCTGGGAAGGTGAATGTAGTTCCTGATGCTCTCAGTAGGAAGCCCTCTTTCATGATGATGACTCAATAGAAGAAGATGCAGTGAGAGATCCTTAGGTTGGACTTGGAGATCATTCTACCTGGAGATATTGGAAGACTCATGACCTTGGTGACTCAACCATCTCTGATCGAGAAGATTAAGAAGGTTTAGAAGGAAGACCCTAAGTTGTAGAAGATCAGAGAAGAAGTGGAAGCCGAACTAAGGCAGGAGATAGTCATCCATGCAGATAGTTCGCTTTGGTTCGGGAGCAGACTATGTGTACCATCTGGAGAAGTTCAAAGGGAGTTGCTCTATAAAGCTCACAGTTCTCTTTATTCGGTACACCCTGGGGGTACTAAAATATACAGAGACCTCAAGTAACACTTTTGGTGGCACGGGATGAAGAGAGATAGCTCGATTCGTCGCCTGTTGCCTTGTATGCCAACAAGTCAAGGTGGAATACCAGAGGACGGCTGGGCTGCTACAACCACTCCCTATTCCCGAATGAAAGTGGGAGAATATTACCATGGACTTTGTTTTAGGCCTGCCTAGGAGTCCAAGAGGGAATAATGTTATATGGGTGATCGTGCACCGACTCATTAACAGTGCTCACTTTATACCTTTCAGAGTCGGATAGTCCACAGAAGCACTGGCAGAGAAGTATATGCAGGAAATAGTCAGACTACATGGAGTCCCTACTAGTATTATTTTAGATATAGACACTAGATTTGTGTCACGTTTCTGAGATAGTCTTCAGAGGAGCTTAGGCAGCAAGTTAAAGTTCAGCACGGTATTCCATACTCAAACTGATGGCCAATCAGAAAGAACCATTCAGATTCTAGAGGATATGCTTAGAGCTTGTATACCAGACTTTAAGGGATTATGGAATGACCATCTGCATTTAGTGGAGTTCCCTACAACAACAGCTATCATGCTAGTATCCAGATGGCTCCATATGAGGCACTCTATAGGAGAAAGTGCATATCTCCTGTGTCCTGGGATGACATTGGCGAAAGAAAGCTGCTCAGCCCAGATCTGATTTTGCAAAAAGTAGAGAAGGTGTCCAAGATCAAGAAACATATGAAAGCCGCTCAAGATTGTCAGAAGAAGTGGGCCGATACGAAGAGAAGACCCTTAGAGTTTGCAGTAGGTGATCATATATTTCTTAAGATCTCACCAACTCGAGGGGTCATTAGGTTCAACTGCAGTGAAAAGCTGAGTCCTAGATACATTGGACCTTTTGACATCATAGAGCGAGTCGGGAAAGTAGCATACCGAGTAGCCTTACCTCCAGCACTAGCTGGTGTTCATGACGTATTCCACATCTCTCAATTAAGGAAGTACATCAGGGACGACCAGTATATTCTAGACTATTCAGATTTGAGACTGAACTGCGGTCTATCCTATGAAGCTCATCCAATCCGCATCATCGACAGGAAGGAGAAGGTTCTGAAGAATAAGACTATTCCCCTGGTACTGGTATCTTGGGATCCAAACTCTTCTGGGGATTCTACCTGGGAACGGGAAGATGAGATCAGGGCTAAATACCCTCATCTCTTCTCAGGTAACTTATCTCACTTCTAGCTACCTATTCATCATTATAGCTTATAAATTCTTCTCCTTGTTTACTTGTGAATTTCGAGGACGAAATTCTTTTTATTAGGTGGGTTGGATTGTAACCCTCGGTTTCAGTCACCGGTATTTTCTACTGGTGGTCGGTATAGTATAAATACCTGTTCTAGTGGCCTAAACTAGATTTACTTTAACTCTAATAAAATTTCTTAATATTTCATATTTTTCTTGATTTTTTCAAAATTTTTTGAAATTAATTGAAGATTTTCGAAATTCGTGACCCATCTGTCGTTCTATGACTTCCAGATTTTTTAATTTGCAATTGGGGATGAATTTCATGAATCCGATCTTTTAGTAATGTTTAAAATAATATTTTCTATTTTAAAATTTTTTTTAGAAAATTTTCCAAATTAAACAGGAATTTAATCGAGTTAGGAAAAGGCAAAAATAAAAAATATATAAGAAAAATAAACCCCTATAATAATTCTTCCAAGTTTTGCCCCTGATCTACTCATTCAAACCCACAAGCTCCCACCACTATACCACATTGGCGTGTAGTTTAAAGGCCCAAGCCTAATTATTTAAATCTCCCTTTAACTCCCCCCATCCTCTCTAACTTCCCTCACTCTCTCTAACTTCTCCCACACTTTCTTCTCTCATTCCCACTCACCACAACTGAACCCACTACTCCTTCCACATAGCCTAACTCTCAGGGGTTGCTTAGGGGGGTGTAGTGCCTATATAAGAGAATTCCACCATTCTCATCTCTAGTCAAACCACATTGAAACATTCAAGTCTCTCTCTTTTTCTCTTATCTCACTTTCTCTTTCAAACTTGGCGAGATTCTGAAGTGATGGATGAGGAGAAGAAGATTCAGACTGAAGGAAAGCGTTCTAGGTATTTATTTTTGGCATTTTCATATATTTAGTTCGTTGTGGCATATCACTGAACACGTAGTACACATTACATTTTCGCTGTAATGTTATCATGTAAAATTTATGCCAAAATCACAATGTTAAAATCACAATAAAATTATATAGAACACCTGAGATATGCCTCCTAATTATCATGATTTTTAATTGATTTTTAGTAATTTATTTTCAATCAAAAAAAGAAGAAGAAGAAGAAGCTGGCCAGACCAAACTCTGGTCCGAGTCCGGTCAGGCCAAACCAGGCTGGCCTGGGCCTGGTCGGGACAGACCAGGCCAGACCAGGATCTGGTCCAGCCAGACCAGACCCAGTCTGGGTCTGGGTCTGTGCACCAGACCCGGGTTCGGGTCTGTTTTTGTTTTACAAACCCGAACCCGAACCAATTAAAAAAAAAAAGAAAAAGGAAAAAAAAAGAAAAGGAAAAAGAAAAAGAAAAAGAAAATAAATAAATAAATATAATATAATAAAATATGTAAAAAAATTATTGTAGCATTTTACTGTAGCAAACACAGACCCAAACCCGTTTTGTAGCAGACTCGTTACTGTAGCAAACAGACCCGTTAAGCCATTTTTTTTATTGATTTTTAGGTTTATTTTAATTCAGAAAATTTCAAAAAATTCACAGAAAATCACAAACTAAATTTGAAACTCTATAAAATTATTTTGAGTGTAATATTACTTAAAATAACATGAAATTAAATATTCTTTGTAATTATTAATTAACGATAATTTATTAAAAAATTGCCAATAAATTTCTAAATATCACAAAAAATATAAAATTCATAATTCAGTAAAATATAAATATTATACATCAATATATTAGTTTATGCATGTATTTTATCATGAAAATGTATTTTTAAATAGTTGCTAAAAATTCAGAAATTGAATTATTTGTAAATATTAACCAATCAAAATTATAATAAATAGTAAAAATTATATACTCATTCAATTTATCACTGAATAATAACATGACTATCTCTAATTAATTCACACAATATTTAGGCCGCG
This sequence comes from Agave tequilana, assembly GCA_038442645.1. NCBI lineage: Eukaryota > Viridiplantae > Streptophyta > Magnoliopsida > Asparagales > Asparagaceae > Agave > Agave tequilana. The sequence continues at coordinate 61,822 of JAVJIF010012060.1, read as the reverse complement.
AATTTTGCCCAGAGTTAGTTGCAGTTAAGGGAATTCAGATTCCAACGACATCAGGCAAGTACACATACTATCTCTCCTCTGTGTTCTTTGTTAGCTTATAAAATTCTTCTGAAAATCTCAATTTTCATACCTTCCCTGATCATGTGTATCATAAGACATGCATGTATAGGATGTTTGCTGCATAAATGACCATTCAAGTTTAACCATGAATTAGTAAATATTGTACAAGTAAGTTGACGTCACCATATGTCATGATTACTATTTTATGATTATGTCTACATCCTAATACACTGGAATCACTTTTACTATTATGCATTTGTCACTCGATGTTGTCACTATTTTCTATTTTTCTGAAATTTTGATATGTTTTGTAATTATTATTTGACACTGATACTCTTGATACTGATCCCTAATCCTGTCATATTGAGACACACATTATCTTGCACTTATATTGATTAATAAAATTAATCAAGCTGGGGTTACTGGGGAGACTGTAGCAGGAAAAATTCAGGGAGGTGTGCTGACCCCTTGTGGTTTGGATGCCACACGTGATCTCGTTATTTATGCGCGCTTCTGTTATTACATTTTACATGATACCTGAGTACAGTGAATTGTTTCTCCCTACTATCAGGATCCACTAACGCATCACTTGTTTGATATGTAGCTGTTCTGTGGGATGGGACACATGATGACTGCATTAGTTAGGGTAATAAAACATACCAGACTTTGAATTATCATTTGTGACGTGAATAATCTTGATTACATCATGTTCCTGAACTTGCCTTGTGATCTTGAGACCTGATGATTATGATATATGACATTACTCGTTCAGGGTGCTTCATGCTCATTATATACATGTCTTAGTATACATGCATTGTTGGAGGAGAGAGTACAGTAGAGGAGATGAGGTCATGCCAGGTGCTGTTGAAGACTGCCAAGGATTCTACGACGAAAGGCGAAGGAACAGCGGGCAGGAAAAGAAGCAGCAGCAGAAAAAGACAGAGGTCGGTCGACCGGTCCGGTCGACCGACGTGCACAATGTGCACAGGATTTGAGCGGTCGACCGGACCGGTCGACCGGAGAAGCTGTCTGCAGGAAACCCAACTCTCGGTTTGTTTCGGTCGACCGGTCCGGTCGACCGTGAGAGGGAGTCGGTCGACCGGATCGGTCGACCGATAGTCGGATCTGGGCGAAAATTGCTGTTTCGGGAAGTTATGTATTTAAGCTATAATTGTAATTTTTAGGGTTGAAGTACCTAGAGAAAGTATAGCTGCGGACTCTCTTGTGTTCATAGAGATCTAGAGCTATTGTAATCGATCTTCCATATAGAAAACTCTCTCCGTGGATTGCCCCGAGGACGTAGGCAAGTTGGCCGAACCTCGTTACATCTGGTTTTTGCGATTGTTCTTCTTCTAGTTTTTTTTTATTTCATTGTTCTGAGATTGAGATCTGATAGATCCTCTATTGGGTTGTTGTCTGTCGCGCACAACAAGTGGTATCAGAGCTTCAGGTTACGCTTGGGATTCAGAGAATTCGAAGGGCTCCAGATCTGATCAGGTGGAGATCGTGTGTCGATCTCAGGTCAGAGGCATTGGTGTTCAAGGAGATCGTGTGTCGATCTCAGGAGGACTCAAGGTGGGCTCTTTGGATCCGTGGTGGAGTAGATCTGGTGAGAAACTCTAGCTAGGGTTTCACGGGAGAGGTAAAAATCACTTTTTTATCTCTTTAATAGATCTATTCTCAAGTTATTTGATCTTCCGCATAGTTAGAGGGTCAAGAAAGGAATCTCAATGGCAGAAGAAACTACTTCAGTTAAAACAATGAATCACTCAAGGATCGAAGTTGTCAAGTTCAATGGAACTAATAATTTCGGGATGTGGAGGTGTGAGGTCATGGATGCATTGAATGCACAGAACCTCGAGGACACGCTCCTATTAGAGAGGAAGAAGACCACTACTACTGAGGAAGAGTGGGCGAAGATGAATAGGTCGGCATGTGGCTTAATACGTTCATGCTTGTCACAAGACATCAAATATCTTGTACAACATGAGACGTCAGCGAAGAAACTGTGGAATACTCTTGAGAAGAAGTACCTGACAAAGAGTGTGGAGTCTAGGTTGCAACTTAAGAGTAAGCTGTATCAGTTCAGGATGCAGAGGGGAAACACAGTAAACGAGCACATCAACCAATATACGAAGCTTCTTACAGATTTGCTAAATGTGGATGTCACTGTAAGTGAGGAAGACAAGTCAGTTATTCTCCTGAACTCACTCCCACCGGAGGAGTATGAGACATTCACTATGACATTCATAAATGGAAGGCAAACCTTAGTTTATGATGAAGTGTCGTCAGCACTGATGAGTTATGAGACAAGGAAGAATGAGAGACATTCAGGTCGGTCTAGTTCATCAGCGGAAGCTTTGGAAGTAAGAGGCAGGAATTCATCGAGGAAAGGCAAGGAGGTGAGAGGAAGATCGAAGTCTAGGTCGGGCTTCAGGGATCTTAAGAAAAATCAGTGCATGTTCTGCAAAGAGATTGGGCACTGGAAGGTTGACTGTCCAAAGTACAAGGGGAAGAAGAAGGAATCAAAGTCTGAGGCAAATCTGGCAAGGGTGACAAAAGCTACAAGCGGTAAATCACAGGCAGATGGGGCAGATTCAGATTCTTCAGAGTTCTCTTTTTCAGTGACTACTCCTGTTGTAGGTTACTCGGTGGATAAAGAGTGGATCCTGGACACAGGTGCTACATATCATGTATGCCCTAATCGAGATTGGTTTACCAGTCTTGAGAAGTTGGAGGGGTGTTTGGTCGTCATGGGCGACGATCATCCGTGCATCATGGAGGGTGTAGGCACTATTCCGATCAGGATGTTTGACGGGATGGTGAGGGAGCTGAAAGAAGTGAGATATGTACCTCAGCTGAAGAGGAACTTGATCTCTGTGGGTGCTTTGGAATCATTGGGGCTCAGTGTGTCTATTAAAGAAGGTGTTCTTAAAATGACAAAGGGCTCAATGGTGGTGTTGAAGGCCGACCGCCGGAACAATTTGTATTACTTGAAGGGTAGTACAGTGACAGGGCAGGTGGCAGCTTCTACCAGTCAGAAGGAAGATCTAACCCGGCTATGGCACATGAGGCTGGGACATGCAGGGGAGAAATCGATGCAAGCTCTTGTGAGGAAAGGGCTGCTGAAGGGTGCAGAGACCTGCAAACTGGATCTGTGTGAACATTGCATCATCGGCAAGAAGACGAAGGTGAAGTTTGGTACAGCTTCACACTGCACCGAAGGCATTCTTGATTATGTTCACACAGATGTATGGGGACCCACCAAGACTGCATCAATTGGGGGAACCCACTACTTTGTGTCGTTTATCGATGATTATTCTAGGCGGTGCTGGGTGTACACCATGCGACACAAGAATGAAGTCCTAGAATTGTTTGTGAAGTGGAAGGTTAATCAGGAAAGGAGTACGGGAAGAAAAATCAAGGTCCTTCGTTCTGACAACGGAGGAGAGTACAAGTCAGACCCTTTCCAGAAGCTATGTCTTGATGAGGGCATAGAGAGGCACTTCACAGTGAGGGAAACTCCGCAACAGAATGGGGTGGCTGAAAGAATGAACCGGACTTTGCTAGAGAAGGTTCGGTGCATATTGTCCAATGCAGGATTACCAAGAAGTTCTGGGCTGAAGCGTTGGGGTATGCATGCCATCTCGTCAATAGGTTGCCGTCATCTGCAATAGGAGGGAAGACCCCTCTTGAAGCTTGGTCGGGTAAAGCTGCTGAAGATTATGATGTGCTCCGAATATTTGGATGTCCAGCCTACTATCATGTCAGAGAAGACAAATTGGATCCGAGAGCGAAGAAAGGAGTGTTTGTTGGCTTCAAGAAAGGAACCAAGGGGTTCAAGATCTGGGACCAACAGGACAACAAGTTCATAATCAGCAGGGATGTCACATTTGATGAGGCCTCTATGATGAAGCCTACGGTCTCTCAGCAGGTGGAGACCAACAAGACCAAGGAGCTATTGCAGCAGGTGGAGAGTGATGCAAATCCACCATCTCTAGAGGACACAGTGTCAGTAAAGATCATCCCTGAGGTGACACAGGGAGGTGATCAAGTTGCAGAAGAAGATGCTGAAGTTGTTGAAGAGGATCAGGAGCAGGTCATGGGTACTGTTCCAGATACTACTGCAGTTGGAAGGCCACGGAGGAATACTAGGAGACCTGGCTGGCTCACTACAGACATGGTGATTGCTTATGCACTTCCAGTTGTTGAAGAGGCCATTCCATCTACTTTCAGGGAAGCTGAAATCAGTTCAGAAGCTGAGTTATGGAAAGGGGCTATGAATGAAGAGATGCAGTCTCTTTATAAGAACAACACATGGGAACTGACCAAGTTGCCCAAGGGGAAGAAAGCCATAGGGTGTAAGTGGGTATTTGCTAAGAAGCAGGGATCACTCCAAGAAGATAAAGTGCGATACAAGGCAAGGCTGGTGGCTAAAGGCTACGCACAGAGAGAAGGGATCGACTACAACGAGGTGTTCTCTCCAGTTGTTAAACACTCGTCTATTCGGATCCTATTAGCCTTGGTGGCGCAGAACGAGTTGGACCTTGACCAACTTGATGTGAAGACCGCCTTTCTCCACGGCGATCTTGAGGAGGAGATCTACATGACTCAGCCCACAGGTTATAAAGCTGCAGGGAAAGAGGAGTTGGTATGTAAGCTGAAGAAATCGCTGTACGGCTTGAAGCAGTCTCCAAGACAGTGGTACAAGCGATTTGACAGCTTCATCAGGAAGAAGAAGTACACAAGAAGCCATTTCGATCCATGTGTGTACTACAACAAGTTACCATCGGGTGAGTATATCTATCTACTACTTTACGTAGATGATATGCTAATTGCTTCTAGGTCAAGATCTGCAATTGATTCTCTAAAGAAGACTTTATCGTCCGAGTTCGAGATGAAGGACCTGGGGGAAGCAAGGAAAGTATTGGGCATGGAGATCACAAGGAACAGGGATGCTGGCAGGATAAGCTTGACTCAGAAGGGCTATCTGGAGAAGGTACTGCAGAGGTTTAATATCGAGAAAGATACTAAGACTGTTAGTACACCAATGGCGCTGCACTTCAAGTTGTCAGCGAAGATGTCTCCAAGGAGTGTTCAGGAGCGTGAGCATATGACTCATGTTCCGTATGCCAATGCTGTGGGTAGCTTGATGTATGCGATGGTGTGTACAAGGCCGGATCTTTCACAGGCAGTTTCCATGGTTAGCAGATATATGCATGATCCAGGTCAGGGTCATTGGGAAGCTGTGAAGTGGATCCTGAGGTACATCAAGGGTACTGTTGATGTAGGCCTCGTATTTGAGAAGGACAACACTGGGAAGCAAGAATGCATAGGGTACGTGGATTCGGACTATGCAGGTGACCTTGACAAACGCCGGTCGACTACTGGGTATGTATTCACATTCTCACAGGCACCGGTGAGTTGGCGCTCCACACTTCAGTCCACAGTTGCGTTGTCAACTACAGAGGCGGAGTATATGGCCTTGACCGAGGCCATGAAGGAGGCGATTTGGCTTCAGGGTTTGCTAGATGACTTGGGAGTGGAACAGGAGATCTTGAAGATACACTGTGACAGTATGAGTGCCATTTATTTGGCAAGGAACCAAGTCTACCATGCAAGGACGAAGCACATTGATGTCAGGTATCACTTTGTTCGGGAGATTCTGGAGGAAGATGACATCAACTTGTTGAAGATTCATACTTCAGAGAATCCGGCCGATATGCTTACAAAGGTGGTGTCGGGAGTAAAGTTTGCACACTGCAAAGACTTGCTCCAGATCCTTCAGGTGAATTGAGCTTGATGAAGCTCATTTGGGTGAACTACGGACGGCTTGATCCCTTGGGCAAGGGGTACGTAGGCAACCAGGTTGGTGCAGCCGCTATCGAGTCGGAATTCGGCTCAGATTTAACAATCTTCACCGAGGTGGAGAATTGTTGGAGGAGAGAGTACAGTAGAGGAGATGAGGTCATGCCAGGTGCTGTTGAAGACTGCCAAGGATTCTACGACGAAAGGCGAAGGAACAGCGGGCAGGAAAAGAAGCAGCAGCAGAAAAAGACAGAGGTCGGTCGACCGGTCCGGTCGACCGACGTGCATAATGTGCACAGGATTTGAGCGGTCGACCGGACCGGTCGACCGGAGAAGCTGTCTGCAGGAAACCCAACTCTCGGTTTGTTTCGGTCGACCGGTCCGGTCGACCGTGAGAGGGAGTCGGTCGACCGGATCGGTCGACCGATAGTCGGATCTGGGCGAAAATTGCTGTTTCGGGAAGTTATGTATTTAAGCTCTAATTGTAATTTTTAGGGTTGAAGTACCTAGAGAAAGTATAGCTGCGGACTCTCTTGTGTTCATAGAGATCTAGAGCTATTGTAATCGATCTTCCATATAGAAAACTCTCTCCGTGGATTGCCCCGAGGACGTAGGCAAGTTGGCCGAACCTCGTTACATCTGGTTTTTGCGATTGTTCTTCTTCTAGTTTTTTTTGATTTCATTGTTCTGAGATTGAGATCTGATAGATCCTCTATTGGGTTGTTGTCTGTCGCGCACAACATGCATGACCTTATTTCACCTGATCTAGTTTTCTGTTACTCTCATTGGTATCTTACCTGTCAGTTTATATTACCGTTAGATTTATGATTTATTAATTCTAGTGCTTTACTTATATTGCCCTTTACTTTCACATTTTTATATTATTGTTTCCTCTTCTCGTGTGTGCACTTGCTGGTTCGCTTCTGACGGATCTTAATTTTTCAATATCAAAATTTGAGGAGACTGATGAGCCACTGTTCGAAGAAACCAGAAAGACTACCAGGCGTGAGTCCGAGTTTCTTATCTTACGTATTTTGGTATTTTGTCTTGTTATGATGTCCTGATGCCAAAATTATATCTTCTTTTATTTCTGCTTTGTTATGTTTCAAATTTTGTATCCAGACAAAAACTATTGTAGATGTATGTCTTTTATGTGAAATGAAACTTTGGTTGTCTTTTTGTATATGTGTGCGAGAATTTGGCTCCTTTACTATAGCATAAGGTATTCACGAGAGAGATTTTCGTCTTCGTGAGTATCTGCTGGTCATTGTCACGTTCTGGTATTCCGTATTTTGGGAAGCGGGGCGTGACACCAGGGCTAATAAATTCTCAGACCAACAAAATAAATATGGTGAATATTCATTGATGCCTCATGAAGTGATACATGTAAACATACTGATAAAATATCTCAGACAATCACATTAAATGATACATGTAACATATATATAATATTGACAATGATAAGTAAAGAAAATGATACAAGGGTAAACACTCACATGAAATGACATAGTTTTGGATCCAAATTGTCGTCTGATCTTCACTGCACTAACTGGTACGGATCTCTGGATTATCCCATATTTCGGTCTTTGAAATGTCGTGTATCGCGTCCATGGCGAACACGAATCCGAATTTCTTGTAACGGATCCGGATCTCACCAAACGGGTCTGAATCGCTATACCACGCAATCAAACAAAACACGTTGATATACAAATGCACACGTACACATACAGGTACACATATATACACATATACAATAATATACACACACACATACGTATACATATATGCATACAACACACAATAATACTCTCACACACACATTTAAACATAAATACATTCACAGTAATACACACTTTCTCACATATCAATAATTTAAAACACACATTTATATCACCACACACCAAATGACTCACGCACACGGCAAGCACACACACAATAATCCCACAACACATATAAATATATACGCACACATTTACATAATTATATATATACATTCATAGACACTCACAATGCTTACAATTGAAAGCATATCCGCAACACTAACTCACGCACACAACACGTTCCCATGCATGCAAACATATTAACACCTTATATAATACACCCACAAAAATTAAAACATAACACACACACACAAAAAAAATTTTACACACACACACACACACACACACACACACACACACGCATATATATATATATATATATATATATATATATATATATATATATATATATATATATATATATATATACATATATATACATATGCATTTTTCATACACTTTACCTACACAAAAATCCTCATGCAGAAGGGTATTAACAGAGAAAGACATGGAGGGAGAAGGAACTCACGCAAGGACAAGGCTCGCGACGCTCCGATAGAAGCTCTGGCGGAGGAGGCGGAGGCCGCGGAAGATATCGACGGTTAGAGGGTCTCGCCGAGAAGAATGCGGGTGTGCTCGCACTCGCTGGCGGCGATCAGTGACGACCTACAAAGAGGTGGAAGATGACTCCACGAAAGATGTCTCATGGAGAGATGGAAGATGTCTCATGGGCTGTCGTGGCCATTGATGCGCCGTATCGGCAAGATCGTGGTGATGCTGGAGGGATGCCGGAGATCCGAGAGAGGACGGCTCTGGGGAGGTCGCGACAACGTGCGCGGCTCGCCAGAAAGAGAAAATACAAGCCGCGGCCTGTGGGAGACACCAATAGCATCAAGGAAAAGAAGGATGCATGGTCTCGGACAGATGTAGAGGAGAATGCAGCAAGGGGAGTTGTGTGGGTCTTGCTGTTGGTGGTGGAAGGTTTTCAGCCAATGCAAGGAGGAGAGAAGAAGAATGCTTGGTGATGGTGGTGGCGGCTGATGATTGAGGTTGCATCTGCATAGGGACTTGTTGGAGGTGAGGCTGAGGGTGTGAGAGTGGATGATTTTGGGGAGGATGTTGTGGCCACAACTGGGTCTGGGGGAATGCCTGAGGATGTGGCATTTGCTGCGGGAGTTGTTTTGGAGGATTAGGCTGTTGATGTTGTGGTGGGGCTGCTTGCCGGTCAAAGGAGGGGGTGATCGTGGAGGAGGGGATGCAAGGAAGGTAGGCTGTCGTGGTTGGTTGGAAGGTTGCCAGAGGTGCTCGGTGGTGTGCACGAGGGTCTCAACAAGCCAAGTGACTATGGGTGCGGCAAAGGAGAGGGTGGTGAATGGGGGGGGCCTAGTTGAGGCAGAGGAGAAGAAGATAGAATTAGGATTAGAATCAAATAAGTTAGGATCTGGATTAGGATCAGTAACTTAAGATCTAGGATTTGAATGGCTTAGCGGGCTTAATAGAATGGGTTTCGGGTTCACTTAATGGATATGGGAACAGTCTAAAGGTTATTGGACATCGGTAACGGGTTATAGGATTAATGGATAATGAAGTAGGATAAATGGGTAAGAGAAATAAAATGATATAAAAAGGAAAAATGGAGATGAAAGGAGAGAGAGGCTAGACTCAATACGATACACATACCAAAAATAATAAATAGAATGTCAATAATTAATAAGTAACCAAAATAATTAATAATAATAACAACAACAACAACAATAATAATAATACAATAACCATAATAATAACAATATTAACAATAATAATATTTATATATGCCAATAACAATAATACTAATAATATTATCAACAATAATATTAATGATTAATAATAACTACTACTAAAAACAAGTAGAAATAGAAATTCTTAAATAAAGTTAATAAATAAAATGATAAGCCAAACCAGATAAAATATTTAAAAAATAATAATACAGTATATGAACTAGGGGATATTACAATGACCTAATAAAAAACAGAGAGAAGAAGAGAAAGAGAAAGAGAAAGAGAAAAGAGGACTCTTGTCAAACTTGTGCTAACAAGTTCTTTCAATCTCCTTGAGATTTTGGCTACTGTTTAAAGTTCATACTTTATTCAGAGCTCCACAAAAGAGTGCGAGAAGATCCAAGATCAAGATTTTGGTACGGCTCGTCAACGAAGAACAAGACATACTCTCCACCGTCACACAAAGATCCCAACACTAAATAAAAGGGAGATTCATCATTCTTCCCTCTTTTGTAATCAAATATTGATCTGTTACAATTCTATTTTCAATCAACTAAAGATTCTTACATCGACTTTTTTTGAGAAACATGGACGGGGCAAGGGACACTGATGAGCAGATAGTTTAGGTACTTAGGTTCTATTATTCAAAATGATGGAGAGATCAATAGTGATGTCAACCATATAATCCAAGCCGGTTGGTTGAAACAGAGGAGCGCAACAGAAGTTTTATGCGACCGTGACATCCCGTTATGCTATTAGGCCAACTTTGTTATATAGCACGAAATGTTCAAGACTTACTCTCCACCGTCACACAAGGAGAGATAAAGTGAGAAATGAGGATTTCTTACAAAGATAGGTGTAACCCCCATAGAAGAGAAGATGAGAGAAAATCGCTTACGATGGTTTGATCATGTGTGACGTAAACCTACTTAGGGTAAGTTAAAAGAGTGAATGAGAGACCGAAGAAAATATGAATGGAGGTGATACGACAAGATATACAGGATAAAGGTCTTAACAAAAGCATATTGCTTTATAGGACTGAGTGGAGAATGCTGATTCATGTGTTCGATCCAGCATAAATCTCTTTTGGTGCATGTAGCCTACCCCAAATACCTGGGATAAATGGCTTAATTGTTGTTGTAGTTGTTTCCATGTTTTACATAAACATGCTTCAAGTTGTTATATTTGAAAATGAGATATTCTATATGAAGAAGCTCAAACATGAACATGCCACACAAAGAAATCAACATAACAAAGTTTAAAATATTTGTATACGAAAAATTAGTAAATTAATAATAAAAAGATATGATTTGTCCAGTTATATCAATATAAATTTAGAAAAGAAGTGACTTCATGCCCAGATGTCAATGTTAGCATATTTTTATTTTTCATTTCTTTGATAATGGAGCATTTGTAAGACAAATGTTATAAGTACTTTGTCTGCTTAACAAACACCTAACTAAAGCAAACTAACTAATAAGTTTTTGACTGCATTTAGCAACTCATAAATTATTTGGCAATTTAGCTAATAAACTCCTGACCTTTCCTTGAATTATTCACACACCCTCCAATGAATTCCCGAAGTGACGCATTTTTTTTTTTTTCTCTGGCTTATAAATCACTTATTGCAGTTTCTGCCCATTCTCTTCTGCTTCTCTTTTGGCAACGCAACTCAACATCGTCATCTCTCTCTCTCTCTCTCTCTCTCTCTCTCTCTCTCTCTCTCTCTGTGTGCAAGAAAACAAATGTTGGTTCTTCTTTTTTTGATTTCTCTCTTTCTTTTTGCTCTGAATTTGATTCAATTCAAGAAAAAAGTTGGGTTTTTCTTTTTGCAGCAAAAATGGGTGAGAAATCAGCAGAGACCCAAGATAAAGAAATTCGACAATGGCTCTCAACACTGCTCACTGAGACATTCTTCACTCCTTGCCCTCCTCACGAGAGCTTGAAGAAGACGAGCGGCTTGAAGAACTTCTTGTGCCTCGATTGCTGCTCCACCTTCTGCTCAGAATGCCCCTTCTCTCAATGTTCTCATGACCCACGTCGAGTTCTTCAGGTAGTTTAGTTCTCTCTCTCTCTCTCTCTCTCTCTCTCTCTCTCTCGTTTCCTTAAATAGAAAGAAAGTTTCATTAAAAAAAAGATCTCTTTATTTTTCTTTTTTACCTTTAGTTTGTCCTGTTCTTTTTCTTTTTCTTGAATTTTTTTTTTTTTTTGGGTGAAGATTCGGAGGTATTTGTGTCGAGATGTGGTTCGAGTGGACGATTTGGCGAGCTTTATCGACCCCTCTTTCATCCAGGTAAAAATTAAAAAGTCCATAGTTTTAAATTGCTACATTGTGAAAAATAAAGATGTTAAAGATTTTTTATTTATTTTATTTAGCTTTTTTCCACAGTAGTTTTTCCTTCTTCTTTTTTTTCCAGTTGGGTTCTTGAAAAATGTTCAGTTTTTCGTTTCATGAGACGAATCTTAACGATTTTATGGTAAAAATAGAGGACCCATTTCTTGAAGTTCAATATTTTCGCTCTGTTATCACCATTTTCAATTAAATTTCTCTCTTAATTAGTCAAAAGAATTTAATTCAGAATTGATTCTTTTTTTAAAAATTATTTGTTAATAAAATAGCCATATATATGTAACAACGCGCGGGTGGTGTTCATCAACGAGCGAAAAGGGACCCGAACCCGCAACCGCAACACCTCTGGCACTGGCAGCCCCTGCCTCACGTGCGGCCGTGGACTGCCGGCTGATTGCTTCTATTGCTGTCTCAATTGCAAGGTGATTAATTAACTAATTTATCAGTTAATTAACATTAATTTTATTTCTAGTTAGAACTGGTTAGTGGCATCATCGTAATTAGGTTCTCCTTTTTCTCTAGGTTGAGCATTTGAGGGCCGCGGGCGGGCTGGCTAATCTTTGGATGAAGGGCGAATCTTTGCCGTCGCCAAATTCTACCGAATTGGACGAATCTTTGTCGACGCCGAATTCTACCGAATTGGACGAGAGTGAGTTCATCCCGGACTCGAGTGGGAAGACGGACACGTCATCGCCGTCGGAGTCCACTGCCAGCGGGGCCGCCGGCGACACCGGGCCTTCTGGGACAGCCGCCGGGTCGGGTTTGTCGAATGTCACCCGCATAAGGCGAAGCCGCATCGCTGGCGGGTCGGATCTGCCGGCCCGACCGAGTCGGGCTCCCCAAACGTTCTACGTCCGCCCAAGGCAAGCGGGTTGGGCTCTACGAGCGGGTCGGATCCGAGATGCACGACCGGATTGGGCTCTCCAAACAGGTCGGATCCGCGCGGCGCAGGCGGGTTGGGCTCTACGAGCGGGTCCGATCCGAAAGGCGCAAGCGGTTTGGGTGCTCAAAACAGGTCGGATCAGGCAGGCACAAGCGGGTTGGGCGCTCAAAACAGGTCGGATCAGGCAGGCACAAGCGGGTTGGGCCCTCCAAACGGGTCGGATCCGCGCGGCGCAAGCGGGTTGGGCTCTACGACCGGGTCGGATCCACAAGGCGCAAGCGGGTTGGCCCTCCAAACCGGTCGGATCCGCGCGGCACAAGCGGGTCGGGTTCGAGGCATCGGAGGAAGGGGATACCGAGACGAGCGCCATTTTTCTGAACCGGACCGGATGCTTGACGGGTTTTTTGGGGGTAAATATGCGGGGCGAAATGAATTGAAGAAAAAAGAGTGCTCTAATGGGCTATTGTTAATCTTTTTTTAAAAAAAAATCGCAAAAGGGAAAAAGCAGAGGAATGGAATGCAAAATACCAAAGGAATTGTTTTGACTGGTATAAAAAGCCTTTACTTTTTCAACTCTTTTTTAATTTTGCTAATTTTGATAAATATGAATTTTCTTTTTTTTTTAAAAGGATGCATTCTCAGTTGGCAAATTCTGGATTATTTGGTTGTTGATTATAATTTGAGATTTGATTTTTCATGAAAACTTTCTTGATTTGATGAAAACTAAGGTAGAACATAGATGCAGAATTTGGCTGCTTCTAACTCGAAACATCCTACTTCTGAGGTGCTACAAAACTTGCATCACGTCAGTAATTTATTCCGGTGCAATCCCACAAATTAACAAATTTCTCTTTTCATAATAAAAAGTTAATCCCCCAGTCAAATGTCAAGCAAACAAGGGCTTAAATTTATACTAAAAGCAATTAGAACGCCACCAAGATGTAGTAGTGCATATTAAAAGTACAGCATGGAAACTCTTCAGAGAATGCAGTACGGTTTTTGGAGAAGCTTTATCTTTCCATCCCAAGGAACTCATTGTTGGAATATGAAGAATATATATGTGAATCTTTGAATTGAGTTACGGCGAGATCCGTTGATCGAATCAATTGGATGATGGTTGGAGTGTGTTCTCCTTCTAATGGTGATGAACGTGGTATATTCACATGTTCAATTCCAACTTCGAATGAATGAGATATTCAAGTCTAAAGATTGCCTAATTCAAAATCAAAATGGGACTAAAGATAGCTAAAAACATTTAGTCTCACATTGGCCATGTGATGGAAGTTCGTAGTGTTTAAATAGAGAAAATTGAGAAAACCCTTTGGGTACTTGGAGTTTTCGCGCGCGATTGGGAGGGAACTATGCCCGCACATGCGCGCGCACACGCCGCCGCCGCTAGCGGCGGCCGGTAGCCGGCGGGCACGGGCTCAGGTCTGGGGCTGGGTCTGGGTTCAGGTTCCCTACCCGGCCTGGTTCTTTTTGAATCAGGTCTCACGGGTATGGGTTGCGAGCATACCCGCTCCGCTCCGGATCCAAACCGCCCGCCAACGGCTGTCTGAAAACCGTCTGTGCGATTGGGCGGTTGGACCGAACAGTTGCAACGGTTCAAATCGAACCGCTGCAACTATTGGATAATCTCCAGTTTCTCATTCTAAACACACCAAAAACGAAAATCTCTTCTCTCTCTGAGTTCTGAACTTGAAGTGAGTTACTGTGTTCTGAACTGGGAAGTGGAGTTCTGAAGTAACTTCCAGCGAGAAGTGGGAATATCAGTTTCCGAAGCGACTTCCAAAGAAGATTCTGCAAAATTCATTGCAAAATTCGTTCTGAAAGAGGGCTCAGAAAATTCAACAGATTCTTAATAGAATTGTTGTCTGAATGTGGGACTTCCGAAGAAGAATATTCTTCAACCTTCCTTCTTCCTCTATAGTGGGTGCTTCTCCAAAGTAAAGGCAAATATTCTCCCGAAATTTGTCTTTGTCCTGCTGCTTCAACCATCTCCAAAGTAAAGGCAAATATTCTCCCGAAATTTGTTTTTGTCTTGCTGCTTCAACCATCTCCAAAGTAAAGGCAAATATTCTCCCGAAATTTGTCTTTGTTCTGCTGCTTCAACCATCCTGTGAAGGTACTGGTTAACTACGGTTCGACCGTACGGTGATTTGGTAGTGCTGTCCAAATACCATGAAGGAGTGTTGTATCTTGGGCGACTAGCGTCCAGTAACCCATTAGCACTGGTGCGGGGGACGTAATTGTCTTAAGGAGATTCGCTCTAAGCGTACCTCACTCCAAGTACTGTATAAGTGAATTAATTTCTTTATACAGGGGATATACTGATATTCAGTATATTGAGACTGATTTAGATTCAGCCTAATTGGTGTTTAACCAAGGAAAGAAATTGAAAGGTGGTTCTTAAATTAAGGAACATTCTCTTGAACGGAAAACCTCCCACCTGATATTTGCCGACCTGACCATTAGATTGTTGATATTTCAGTGATCTTGAATAGTTGTAAGATTGATTCCTGTTAAGCAGAAACCAACACTCATCACAGACCTGCATCTAGTAATTCCATGTTAATTCCTCAGAAACTTCTCTGCTCCAGCACCATCTCCCTCGCCCTCGGTATCTTCTCCAACACCTCAACGATCCTCACCCCATTAAAAACCACATCCTCCTTCGGTATAAACACCGAGAACTCCTCCTACTCCTTTTCGGCGAGTGCCACCCCGTACTGCAGTTTCGCCGAGAGCTCCACCGGAATGCAGCCCGCCAGGATGCCATCAAACGTCGACCGCCTTGTCGGCGTGTCGCCGGGGGGCGGCGGCTGGGGGCAGAAATCGGACGGGAGCATCGGGCGCATGAAGCGCACCGGGTCGTGGGCACACAGACCCCATTGGAGCAATCAACAATCTCATTTTATTTATTTAAAAAAAAAAAAAAAAAAAAAAAAACTTTGGAACCAACAGGAGTTCTCATTGTTCGAATATGCCTCTTCATGAGTTACTTGCATCAGAGATCATAGTAGATTGAGAGATTCAAACCCACAACTAACTTTGTAACTATACTAGGCTTAAACATGGGCAATTATACACATGAAACAAGAACCGTACTTGTTAAAAGGAGGTCTTTCTCAAAATCTTAAAAACTCTTCCCAGAGAAAACACAAAGAATACCAAAAAAAATAAAACATCTCTCTCTCGATCGAACTTGCATCTGTTTCAATTTGGTGGGATTTAAGAAATTAATCAATCAAAAGTTTCTAAAATTTTAATTATCAAATAGAAAACATTAACCAAGAATTTACTTAGGAAGGGGCGGGCAGTTGGAGATTATGGGTCCTATGCAATAGGCGAAAGAGTCAGGCATTCACTTATCTTCTATTTTAAGCAAATTACATTCAAGTTCAAGTTTTGATCAGGGTCTTTTTCTTGACTTACGATGCAACTGGAGAAGAAGGAGACTAAAAATGACAGGAAATCATGAGATTTTTTTAATGTACCACATTTGATCCTGATTATCTTATTTTGCGAGTTAAGCCCATTTGAAAATCTGAAGAGAAAGGACAATGAATAAGAAAGAAGAAACACTGCAAACAAACATGATAAGGTGTTGGAAGAATGAAGAGGAAAAGTGGGATCGAGAAAAAGGGAGGGAGAAAAAATAAAAAACAATTTATTGCTTAGATTAAAGAGTCTTAATTTTTTTTTCCGCTAATTAAGAGAAGGAGTCACATGAAAGCCACTTGATGTCCGCACAGTGTGAGATTCGAATGGGTGAGCGAAACTCTTAACGAATTCAGAGATGTCATTGGGCCGCATGCGGGGGCATGTAAGAGTACTAGTTGCCCTTAGGACAAAATAAGATAAGGAAGAGGGGGGAGGGGGAGAGAGAGAAAGGGGAGAATTTGAGTTTTATTTGATCGGAAAAGATTAGACGCAGAGTGGAATATAAGGGGTTTTCTGCAATTAACTCTAATATACTTGAGAGAGAATTTAATGTCTTAAAAAATTATTCTAATTCCAATTCCTGTTTCAGTTCTAGTTTCTAACACTGTTAAAAAAAAAAAAAAAAAACCCATGCTGGCACCAAATCCAATTGTGTCCATCAGATTTTGTGTGGGTTCAATAACTTCAATCCAATAAGATGGATCAGGTTACAGTAATTTAAGTGTTAATGTCGGTTGAGAACCAAAGAGGTACACGTTAACCCTTACATTAGACCTCAGGCTCAGCCCCAACCCGACGCTGGCCCTGGCTGCAGATTAAATTTTCCCTCCAAACTCCAAACTCATCGCCACACAGCATCAAGAAATTCAAGAACCAGCGTCGAGCACTTCGCCGGCATGACGAAAGGATCCGCAGGCAAGATCAAAATCCTCTCTCTTTCTCTCTCTCTCTCTCCCCCCACCACCCCCCCCCCCCCCCAACAATCCTCAACTCTCAAAACCCTAACCTAATCTCTGTCATTTCGCAGGCCGCGGCAGCACAGCGAGGAAGAGCACCACCACCCTCCGCCCCTTCAAGGACTTCCACGCCAAGTGGATCGCCTCCCTCCGCTCCACCCTCCTCCCCCTCCTCCGGCACTCCCTCTCCTCCTCCGCCTCCTCCAGCGGCGACGGCGGAGAAATCGTCGTCTCGCCCCTGTCCGGCGGCGCCCTCCTCTCCTCCTCCTCCGACCTCCTCTCCGCCCACTCCTCCGCCGTCCTCCACCATTTCCAGGCCTACTACCGCGCCCTCGACCTCGCCGCCGCCCACGACCCCTCCCAGCTCCTTGCCCCTCACCCATGGCGCTCTCCAGTAGAGATCCCCTTCCTCTGGTTCGGCGACTTCCACCCCTCCCTTTTCACCAACCTCCTACGCTCCCTCTCCCCTCCCAAACCCTAATCCCCAAGATCCAGCAGCTCGAGCGCGGAATCCGCCTCATGGCCCCCTCCATCCTCGCCAAATTCCGCGACGCCCAGGCGCAATTCGTCGAGCGGATCGCCGGCGAATGGGCCGCATCCAAGGGAAGGACGAATTGAGCGAGGAGGCTATCACGACGCAGATGGAGGAACTGGAGAGCGTTTTCGGGGACGCCAATCGTCTGAGGAGGAGCATTCTTGGGGAGATTGTGGGGGCGGCCGATGTCTACCAAGGGGCCGTCTTTCTCAAGGCGCTGGCAGAGTTTGTGGTGGGGTTTTGGGACCCGGATCTGCTGCAGGAGTTTGACCTGTACAAGGGGCCGTCGCGGTCGCCGTCGCCGTGAGTTCTTGCGGGGGAAAGATTGAAGCTTGTTGACGATGGTTGGTTCTTTACTGGGTTGCTCATGTCTGTATGCCAAGAATTGGATTGGATTGGATTGAATTGAATTAAAATGGATAGAAAAAGACTGGGCTATTGCATCTGGTGTCTCTTCTTCTCTATAATGAAATCGATGCTTTAGTATGTGTTGTTCTCATTCCTTGTTAACTTAAAATTGCTTGTGAGATTTTGGGAAAATTAACTGGAATACAAGATACAGGGCAGTAATGAGTTGTCAAGCGAGGGGCAAGTTTGGGTGATACTGGGTTTGGAGCTGCCTGGGAACAACGACAAACTTCTGTAAAGGATTGCAACCGAAACAGGTAAGTTCTCCATAATCTTTAAATAAGATTTGCTTTAAATTTATATATAGACTGCTGATGAATGCATATTGAAAGTAAGTTTACCATTGACACATGAAGTTCATTGTGAAATGAACATTGTAAACTTCATTGTTGTTAAACAGTTATGAATTGCTCATAGATTATGTAATAAAATTAACTGCTTGCATAAAACATCTATGAAGTACAAATACTAGAGCTAAACCATTTATCTATGGAAAAAGGAAGGGAAAAAAAAAAGGGAATATAAGAAATGGAAGAAACGAAAAGTGAAAACAAATTGTAGCACTGACTACAAAATCAATTATTTTTGCGTTTACAAGCATGGGATGTTCTTGGTTTAACCTAAACAGACAACATACTTTACAACTAGTAGGAACTCGAACATAAGAATTTAGAAGGGGTGCATGATGCTCTAAACTATTTATCTAGTACCCAAGGATCATGAGTGCTTAATTTGTCTAAACAAAACCAATTGATAATCAGGTGTTGCTCTGACTTGCTGGTAACTTGGTTATGCTGTGCATCTATCATTTCACTGTGGACAACCACCTATGAATAGCTCTCCTATTTTTACCTGCACATAAGATGAAGACTATGCCCAGTGCCCATTCCAGAATGATTTACTGGAGACACTGGAACTTAGTGTGATAAACTCATTGAGCCCACAGTTATCTCTATGGAGGACTTGTCTACCATTTGGAGTGTGGAAGATCACTTAGGTGCATGTTGACAACTGTTTTCACATGAAGGAAATATATCTCATTTGGAGTGTGGAAGATCACTTAGGTGCATGTTGACAACTGTTTTCACATGAAGGAAATATATCTTTACTCTGATAAAAAGACCAGAAGAAATTACGTGTCATGTTCCTTTACATATCCTACTAATTGTGGGGTTTGTCACATATGATTTTGGAAGGGGATTACTTGTACCGCTTTAGGGATTGGAACTGAAAAGGATTAGGTTTAGATTAATTTTAGACCTGCTCTTTATGATTGACGCAGATAGGAAATAAAAGCGCTGGATAGATCTCGTTCTAGTGCCGACAAACTCTATACAAAACACTAGGTAGAATAATTCTGAATACCATCAGAAAAAAGAGAATTTCTCAAATTTTATTAAACTTCAAGATGCCCACAAACAGAGGGCTTTTGTACAGACCTTCATACATAACATCCTAATACTCAAATTCTTGTAAATACTTGTAGAAATAATAAGACTCCTAATTTGACTAATAATAAAATAAGAAAAATAAAAGTAACATAAGAAACTGAAAAATAAAAATAATTAGAAACCTAAAGTCCTAATAGAAAAATAAATCTAATAAATAAACAAATAATTCGCTAGCAATCAGCATAATTTAAGATTTTACGAAACTGACCGGATTTTACAGATCGTCCCCGGCAGAATTTTTAGAATTGCCTCTATAACATTGAAAACATTATAATTCCCCATACGGGCTTTGATTTTCGCGTTTCAGAATGCGTTGGAATGATCTTTTCGTTCTTTTGATATTGAAATAAACTAATATGATGTTTTGAATTTCTGAACTTATCAAATTACTGCAATGACCGTGTCGATTCGGTTAGTCATATTTAAGGGTTATAAGGAGACCTACTGTAAACTTTCTGGTATAATGTGGTGGATGTTGATTTAGAATGATTTCATTTCACTTGGAATGACCACCTATGTGACTCTCATCAACTACTTTAAGCCAGAGATAAGTTAAAGCCTATGTCCACTGCAGATTTCCATAATGATTCTGTGGAAAATGGAAACAATAAAACTTAGCTGGAGAAACTTGTTAGACAACAAATTTGCTATACGGCGGTCATATTTACCATCTGGATTGTGGGGATCACTTGGACTTGTAGGGCGTGTTCACCATTTTTCAGATTGTGATGTAAAGGACTAGGGGAGAAACATACCCTATGCTAGTTTTGATTAAAAAAAAAAAAAAAAAAAAAAAAAAAAAAAAAAACCACCCGAAACTGCCTGCCATGATCCTCAATGAATCCTAGTAATTTTGTACCTATCGGGATCCTAGATGCACCTCATTGATTGTGTTCTTATCACGATCCTTCATGTATCCTACTACTGATTGTGGAGTTCATCTAATACTGGCTAGATAAATGAGTTTGATAAGGGGTTTATCATTGCAGGCCGAATTGAGCAGGTTTAGGTTTTAGATTTTAGAGCTTATTTGTTAGATTTCTTATTTTTAAAATTCGTTTTGTCAATTTAGCTCCTGAATGTGTAGGGGGTCTTGAACCAAATTTTAAGGAGTGGGGTAAGGTGACACTTCAGGATTACAAGGAAACTGTTTGTGCATGGTTCTTTATAACAATGTTCTGTGCTGCATGTCTTTGTTTATTTAAGATAGTTATGCATCTTTGATACATGCAAGGCTGATTCACATAAGAGTGGCTTGGTTTATATGATCACCTGTCCATTTGCTACAATTTAAGTGGTATATCTACAGTAACTCTTAGGAGCCTGGCCTATGCAGGCCAGGAAAATAGCTGTTGTTGTTGGCAATGTGGTTGTTTCCAACTCTAGATGGAAATGTTTTTTTTCCTTCAATGAGGACAATGAATGAGATGTTAACACGTGGATTGTTGGTGGTGGTGCAATCAGATCCCATTCAATACCTGTGGCCACTCTTCAAGAATTGGTGCTGATCTGGAACATGTGGATTGTGTTTCATGTGAACCTAAGTTTGAAGGAGCCTAAGTTGAAAGACTTGGTAGCCGTTCAAGAGTTTAACTTTGTAGAAAATATAGGTGATCAGTTTGTAGGAACATTTGTGCCAGTGAGCTTAAAAGCGCACCAATGGTCATCTTCAAATCTCCCTTAAAACTCTTCTCAGAGGAGAAGCCTTTGAGGAGATTATGGAGAATTTGGATGTGGGCCGGGAGTCATTCCGCATAATTTCAAGATTCCAAAACTCAGACAGTGCAAGCGGGATGCGAGAATTCGTCATTTACCAGAGGTTATGGCGTACATGCAAAAGAGTAAAATAGTTGAAGCTGGATGTAGAGCAACACGATGGTGCCATTCATGGTGACACCAGGAACGTGGAGGCACAACCAAGTCAGTTGAAGATGCTGGTTGGCTCATAGGAAGTTTCTTGGTGGTAGGTGACTATACTACAAGAGTGCCAGTGAGGTGTAGTGTTCAAAATTTGACCCCTGTCACAATCACGACATATGCCCAGTGACAGGAACATGAGGAAGCTCTCAGAGTCCTTATTCCAGAATCTTAACCACGACTAAACCTGAAGGCATCCTTCATCTAGAGCTCCGAGACCATACCACCTCCCGAAGGCACTCTAACGCCAATCTGAGTCCCGCCACGTGGTAGCAATTTCTTCCATCCCATCAGCAGATAGCGAAGGCGGTTAAGCACTCTTATCTCCCTACTATCCCATGACTCTGTAACGACCTTATAGCTCAACCAACAGTTAGGGATAGCGATGGATAACCTTCCAGCGTGTCAATCTCAACTACCAAGACTCAACCCAGGCAGTTATAATCAGCAAATTCAAACAAAACAGTTGAAAATCTGCATCTATCCCCTAATATTGCTCGCCTCGAAGAAATAAACGATCACCCACAGTGGTGCCCTGTCCAAAGGCACAACCAACCGTCGGGGGCACAATCCCTCTACGCACCATCGATCGCGAGCGTGCTGGAGTAAACACTGGCTCCGCATCTCAGAGAGCAACCGTCACGTGTCGTCGCTATACGAATGTCAAATCTTTTAGATGCTCGCAGACATGAAGGTGAAAGAGTAACAAACCCGATTAGATCGCGATCGAAAGCAGGCGGCTCTCGGCCGTGAAAATGACGCCCGCTAGCAGGAGGCACTGAAACAACTCAACAATCAATTTTAGGCGCAGATCGTCACCCTCCAAAGAACTCAGGTCTAGACGCAGCCGGAAGATGAACCGGAACTGCGGAGACTTGGGTCGACAGGCCCATCATGAACCTGAGGCGGTCTAGACTGACTTCTCTCCTGCACGAGGATCGCTCTGACAATGAGGCTGATTCACCTCATTCCCGAGCGGGAGTTTAGCACGATCAGACTCCAAGGAGGATCAAGGAGTTCTCCTACATTCGAACCTTTGACGATCTGGTGTAAAGACGAATCAAGGAAGCTAAACTGCAACTCTGTAGTGGACCAAAACGGGCCACTACCAAGGTCACCGATTCCCTTCTCTCTGAAGCAATTCTGGAGTGTGAATTTCCAAAAAATTCACGATTCTGACCAACAAGGGCCTATATATTTACAAACTTTTGTGGAATTTTATGTATTTTATTTGAATTTTTAAGGTATTATAAAGTTAGATTTTAAACCCTAAAATTTCTGTTCTGGGCAGCTGGTGATCGACCGACGTGCACGGATACATGAACATAGGCTATGCTTATGGGTCGGTCGACCGTACGATCGACCAATTGGCACTGTCCAACTCTCGGGTAGACCGGTCGACCGATAAGGCAATTTGCCTTGGGGCCGGTCGACCGATGGATCAAACGGTCGAAAATCCGACCGTTGGCCGGTCGACAGGCGGTCGACCAATAGCCCATTGTGGATAGATTTTGACCCCAACGATTAGTTTTTCCTAGGTCCTATATAAAAGGGTTTTAGGGGCTGTTTTGATTAAAATTTTCAAGAGAATTTTAACCAGTTTTCTAGTACTCTTTTGCCAATTTTCTAAAGTGTTTTAAACAAGTTTTTAAGCTTCAAATCTATATCTTTATTTTTGATTCAAAGTTTTAGAAAATCAAAAGAAAATAAGTTTTGAGATTTTTGTTTCTTTCTCTAAATTTTTATATTTTTTCTAGAGTTTTCTCAAGTGTTTTCCTTTTATATTTCTTTTTCAAACACTTTGATTTCTCACATACTTGAGTTATTAATTCAAAATCTATCTTTAAGATATTATTTTGTGAGAAAATTAGTTTGTGATCCTTTGAGATCACTAAGAGTTGATTGTGATCATAGGATCACCAAGTTGTAATCTTTTTCTTACTTTGGCTTTGTATCTTCTCTCTTATGTAGAGGTGATTGTGTTTGAGAGAGGAGTTGTGTACTCCCGGTGTTGAGTTGTAATTCCTCGATGGAGCTCCCTTTGTGATCCAATAGTGAATAGTTGAAATCTTTCTGTGTGAAGGCGGGAATGTAGAGCAGATGCTCGAACCTTGAAACATTTCCCGGTGTTTGCGTTTGATCTTTTATCTCTCAACTCTCATCTCTCTTTATATCTTACATTGTTATTACTTGCTTATATTCATATACATGCTTGATATTGTTTATGTGCCCACACTTGTGTTTAATTAAGATTGCTATTAAAGCACCTCAACTCTTAATTTAGAGGAATCATAAGGAGCAGTTTTAGAGCCCTTCACGGGAAATTCGGACTCACTCTTGCTTATACTTTGTGTGTTAGCAATTAGTTTTTAAATTCCGCATCATTTGTCATTAGATTAGAACTACACCTATTCACCCCCCTCTAGGTGTACTTTTAATTTTCGTAACGCACAATAACGTATGTTACTGTGCAAATCCTATTTTTATAAAATCCACCCACCCGAGCCATCTCAAACTCCACCTGATCCCGAGCCCTCGTTCTCGATTTAGGACACAGCAAAATTCCTCCCAAAAGAAAATCAGACGAAGAAAAAGAGAGGAGAAATCCCCTGATTTCTCGTCGTCATCGATGGTTCCTCACCGTCAGAGGATCCATCACCGCCTCTCGTCTCATCCTCAGCGCCTTGAAGAAGAATGAAGAAGAAGAAAGAAGAAGAAGAAGACCTACCTGATTCCTCGTCATTATCGTTATGGCTCCTCCTCGTCGCTGATTCCTCGGCGCCGTCTCAGGTCTCTCTCTTCCCCTCCCGATCTCTCTTTGTCTCTCCCCTATCATTCTCTTTCCTCTCTTTCCCCCTGATCATTCTCTCTTCTTACTGCCCCTCCGATCTCTCTCTTTCCTCTCCACCCTTCCCATCTCTCTCCGCTCTTTCCTTCCTGATCTCTTTGTGCTCTCTCTCCCTCTCATTTTCTCTCTGCTAAGAGATCGGAGGAAGAGAGAGCAGAGAGAGAAAGAGGGAGAGAGAGCAGAGAGAACGAGAGAACAAAAAGAGAGATGGGGAGAGGGAGAGAGCAAAGAGAGATTAGGTGAATTGCAGAGACAGAGTGATCAGTGAATAGGATGATAGTGATACATTTTAATTTAATTATTATGCTTTTAAATTCAAGTCAGAGATAGAACAAAGAAATATCATGCTTGTTATGTTCTTTTGCTAAATTATCATACTTATTAGTTGTTATAATTCAATTATCATACTTCTTAGTTGTTAATTGTTATAATTCATTCTTATTTGTGTAGATTGAATAGCATGGTTAAAAGTTTGAATACTCACATATTATTGTGATACTTGTTAAAATTTGTTGTGAGACTTGATAAATGTGTTATATATTGTTTTGATATTTTTTTAGATTTTTTAAAATTATTATTTTATTTTCTAAAATTCTAAATATAGTATATATATTTATTTTTATTAAATAAATACTAAATTGCGTAACTTATGTTATGTGTTACGTTATAACATATCTTTGTTGGAACTTATTTCGATGAAGACGTTTGTGAAGATCAAATTCATTTGGAACTCTAACACATGAAGAATCAAGAGTTCTACATGATCAAGATGTGCCAAGGAGAGTTGATAGAGTGTGGTTTGTAAAGTTGAAATAGCATGTAAAAGCCTTGACACAAACACACACTTCATTGGTCCATTAGTCGACTTGATGTCCATTATAAGTCGACTAACCAATGTGTAGTCGACTAACCCAGTTACCCAAGTCGACTAATCCTGTGTCCTGAATCTGACCCAACTCTCTGTTTGATTATTAGTCGACCGACAGTCAATATAGTCGACTAATAGACTTTTCTAGTCGACTAATCCAAGTCCCCTAGTCGACTAATCCTTGGTCCAAGTCGACTAGTTGTTAGTTGCAGTCGACTTGAAGTAGTTATTCTGAAACTGTTCTTCCAACTGCCACTGACCTAGTCGACTTATAGCCAAACATAGTCGACTAATAGAATGAATTTTGCCTAAGTTAGTCGACTAACTCAAAAAGCAAGTCGACTAATAGGCAGTTCTGACTGTTGGACAGTTTCTGACTGTTGGTCTTTTGTGCAACGTTTTCCAACGTTTCAAACATTCGAAATGCACCTGTAACTACCCTAACTTACCCTAGTCTTCAGCTATAAATAGGGAAGTTATACCAAAGGCCAATTACTAAGAAATTTTATCAGTTTTCCAAAGCCAAAAATCTGCAAACCTGAAAACTGTTTTTCCCACTTCAGTTCTTCACCAAAAGACATTTCCATTGTGAAGATTCTCTGAAGTTCTTGTTTCCTATACTGAACCTTGTCCACATACACATTCAGTACCAAGGCTATAGGAAAAGTATTGTAATTCTCAAAGCAAATCATTGTACACAGGAGGCTTCTTGGTTATAGAGGCAGTTGTACAAGGTGAAAGGTATTTTCTTGGTGGAAGAGAAGGTGTTCTCTTGGTGGAAGAGAAGGTGTTCTCTTGGTGGAAGAGAAGGTGTACACATTTGGCGAAGGGGATTTGTCAAGTGGTGTACATGGTGTATTGATTTTGGGTTGCAAAATCAAGGTTAAAGGAAAATTTCAAGCGGGTGGCTTGGGGACTGGATGTAGGTCACAAGGACCGAACCAGGATAAATCTCTCTTGTTTGCGTTTGTGCATTTTCTGAGATTTGATTTCCTTTTTGCAAGTTACTTCTTTGATTAACGATTAATCCTTCTTGTTTTAGTGTTATGTTGACTTGTGTATTTTAGATCATTGTTGCCAACAGAGATAGTTCCGCATTTATCAATATCTCGGGGACCAACATTTGGTATCAGAGCGGGTACAAGTCAACAACAAGGATGGCAACGGAGTTCTCATCATCCCAATTCAAAGAAGGACATTCTACACAACGTCCACCTCTATTTGACGGAACCAACTACAACTATTGGAAGTGTAGAATGAAGATATACTTGCAATCGCTCAACTACGACCTTTGGAACATCGTAGAAGCAACGTACACCAAGCCCACAACCAACTACAACACTTGGAGTGAAGATCAAAAGAAGAACGCGAACCTTGACGCAAAAGCAATGAATGCCTTGTTCTGTGCTCTTACCAAAGAAGAGTTCAACCGTGTTTCAACAGCAACTTCTGCACATCAAATATGGCATACTCTTCAGGTAACACACGAAGGCACTAATAAAGTTAAGGAATCTAAATTATCTGTTCTTGTCCACAGGTTTGAGTTATTCAAAATGGAGGAGAATGAAACCATATCCGAGATGGTTACAAGATTCACCGACATCACCAATACCTTAGCATCCCTTGGAAATGACTACACCCAAGTTGAAAGAGTTCGAAAGATCCTTCGTGCACTTACACCAGAATGGGAGAAGAAGACAAACGCCATTGAAGAGGCGAATGATCTCTCAACTATGACATTAGAAAACCTAATCGGTAATCTAATGGCATATGAAGTGTAGTTAGAAGAAAGGAAGAAGGACGAACGACAACACCATTCAAAGAAGAAAGAACTCGCCTTCCATGCATCCTCCGACACGGACGATTCCAATGACGATGAAGAGGAGATGGCAATGCTCTCAAAGAAATTCAGGAAATTTCTAAAGCAAGATAAATTCAAATGCTTTAATTGTGATAAACCAGGTCATATGAAGATGGATTGTCCTTTGCTTAAGAAGAAAGATAAGTATAAGAGTAAGAAGTTCAGAAAGAAGAAGAACTACGAAGCTCATCAGAATACAGTGATTCATCTTCATCTGATGAAGAAGAATCCACTGAACGTGTCAACCTATGTTACATGGCACTTGAAGATGATGAGGTATCATATTCTGAACTCTCTGATGCATTCCATGAATTATTTCTTGATCTGAAAAATGAAAAACTGAAAAACAAAGTTTTGTCAAAAGAAAATGAGAAACTTTTAAAGGAAAATTCATGTTATGCATTACAATGTTCATCTATAAATTCTCAACAATAAGATGACTTTGAAAAAGTCATATCATCTTTGAAAATTGAAAATGAGAAATTTATAAAAGAGAACATTTTTCTGAAAAAGGAAACTAAGTCTTTGAATGAAAGGATTTCTATATTGGATAAAGACATGTTAGTTTTCAAAAATAAATATGAAGATCTTTTGCAAAATGTGACTAAGTTTAATAAAGGAAAAGAAAGTTTGAATGCTTTATTATCTTTTCAGAAATTGGCACATGATAATCATGGTATTGGATTTATTGCAAAATCTTCATGTTATAGTAATCCATATAGTTCTTTTGTAAAAAGAAAGCCTAAGAAAAGTAAGTTTATATGGATTCCTAAAAATTTAAGTTTTCATGATAAAAATACATATATTGCATCATACATTCATGATATATGTGATTCTTGCAACTATGTGTATATTAACAGGTGGAAACCAAATTCTAAATGGATTTGGAGTCCTAAAGGTTAAAATGATCTTTTATGTTTGGTACCATCTAACGTCTATCTTGCAGGTACCATATAAAAGTTGATATATATATATATATATACTAATATATTTGTTGCAGGGGGAGAACAAAGTCTTTTCATATTTGTTATAACCCAATTTCTGCAGGGGGAGGAAAATATAACATATTTTCTGCAGGGGGAGGACTTGTGCACACAAAGCGTCATCATCAAAAAGGGGGAGAATGTTGGAACTTATTTCGATGAAGACGTTTGTGAAGATCAAATTCATTTGGAGCTCTAACACATGAAGAATCAAGAGTTCTACATGATCAAGATGTGCCAAGGAGAGTTGATAGAGTGTGGTTTGTAAAGTTGAAATAGCATGTAAAAGCCTTGACACAAACACACACTTCATTGGTCCATTAGTCGACTTGATGTCCATTATAAGTCGACTAACCGATGTGTAGTCGACTAACCCAGTTACCCAAGTCGACTAATCCTGTGTCCTGAATCTGACCCAACTCTCTGTTTGATTATTAGTCGACCGACAGTCAATATAGTCGACTAATAGACTTTTCTAGTCGACTAATCCAAGTCCCCTAGTCGACTAATCCTTGGTCCAAGTCAACTAGTTGTTAGTTGCAGTCGACTTGAAGTAGTTATTCTGAAACTGTTCTTCCAACGGCCACTGACCTAGTCGACTTATAGTCAAACATAGTCGACTAATAGAAGGAATTTTGCCTAGGTTAGTCGACTAACTCAAAAAGCAAGTCGACTAATAGGCAGTTCTGACTGTTGGACAGTTTCTGACTGTTGGTCTTTTGTGCAACGTTTTCTAACGTTTCAAACATTCGAAATGCACCTGTAACTACCCTAACTTACCCTAGTCTTCAGCTATAAATAGGGAAGTTATACCAAAGGCCAATTACCAAGAAATTTTATCAGTTTTCCAAAGCCAAAAATCTGCAAACCTGAAAACTGTTTTTCCCACTTCAGTTCTTCACCAAAAGACATTTTCATTGTGAAGATTCTCTGAAGTTCTTGTTTCCTATACTGAACCTTGTCCACATACACATTCAGTACCAAGGCTATAGGAAAAGTATTGTAATTCTCAAAGCAAATCATTGTACACAGGAGGCTTCTTGGTTGTAGACGCAGTTGTACAAGGTGAAAGGTATTCTCTTGGTGGAAGAGAAGGTGTTCTCTTGGTGGAAGAGAAGGTGTACACATTTGGCGAAGGGGATTTGTCAAGTGGTGTACATGGTGTATTGAATTTGGGTTGCAAAATCAAGGTTAAAGGAAAATTTCAAGCGGGTGGCTTGGGGACTGGATGTAGGTCACAAGGACTGAACCAAGATAAATCTCTCTTGTTTGCGTTTGTGCATTTTCTGAGATTTGATTTCCTTTTTGCAAGTTACTTCTTTGATTAACGATTAATCCTTCTTGTTTTAGTGTTATGTTGACTTGTGTATTTTAGATCATTGTTGCCAACAGAGATAGTTCCGCATTTATCAATATCTCGGGGATCAACAATCTTAACATAATAAAGAAAAAACGTTATCGTTACGTTATCGTTATTTTGAACATTGGTCAGTACGAAGACACGAATTGAAGTAGAAAACTAATTTTTTATTTTATTAAACAAAAATTCAATAATATTGAAGTTTTTGGCCTCTTTTTTAAGAGATACAAGTAAGTCATGCGAGAGAAATCATCAACAAGGAGCAGAAATATCTAAAACTCTTAATAGATGGAACATGACGAAGACCCCAGACATTAAAATGGACCAAATCAAAAGCAGAACTATTACGATTATTGAATCGACTCTGAAAGGTAGCACGATGATGCTTACCTAACTCATAAGACTTACAACTTAAAAAAAATAGAGGACTCAAAAGGAATAATAGACCCAATTTTTTGCACAGAAGAATGACTCAAGTGTCAGTGTCAAAGTAAAACTGGATCAGGCTAACCTGCAACCAAGCTAATAGGGGTGACTCGATTGTCCAAATAGTATATGCCTCCTCATTCATGTGCCGAACTAATCCTCTTTCTAGTCGACAGGTCCTAAAACATACAATGAGAAGAGAAAAAAGTTATTTTACAATTATTATGTAAAATGATTGATAGATAAGAGACAAACAGAAAATAATGGAACATATAGGACATCAGTAAGGGTCAAGGATGAAGTAGCCTGAACTATCTCATTGCCTAATACAGATGTCTGGGTACCATCAGCAATTTTAACAGAGGGGTGGACACTTGACAAATTTAATGAAATAAACTTTTATTTAATATCTGTCATATTATATGAGGCTCCTGGGTCTAATATTCAGGGCTTTTGAGGAGGCAGTATAGGCGCGCATACTTGAAGCAGATGTATGAGTCGCTAAAAAATTGTTCTGAGAAAACTCTAGCTGTCGGAGTCTATCATACTCCTCCTGCGACAGTACAACTGTGAAAAAGTCTTGATGAGCAGACAAGGAGTATCACACGGGGCAAGAGGATCAGACTCAGATAGTCGTTCCCAATCAAGTCGATCAAATTTCTCCCAGTATTTTTCGGAGATGTGATTACTACGTCCACAATGTCTATATTCTTGGGGGCCTTTCTCAAAGGCACTCTGTCTGCCTCCATAATATTCACGTTAACGTACAAATTCACATCCTCGTCCTCTATAAGATTCACGACCTGTGTCATGTCTAGATATTATGGCTGACTGTTCAATAGATGGTGCAGATGAAACATCGGATCCAGTAGAGACTCACATAACTCTCAAGAAGGTGGCAGTCAACATGGGAAACTATCTCCTCCTAATATCTGACCCCACGTCTGAGATTATAATGTAGGATTCAAGTCAGATAAAAACTTCGTTATCGCTAGATCCTGATGATATCCCATTAATATCCTGATGATATCCCATTAATATCGTCGCATCAGTAACAGCAGGCTGATGCATCTCTAACTCATCAATTAGACCTTTGAGTTTGCCATATAACTCAGGCACAGATCTGTCTCCCTCTTTGAGCTCAAACAGGCGCTTATAGATTTCAAACACCCTCGAGGGGTTCTTCTCATCTCCTTAGTAGTGGTCAGGAACATAACACTACCACTAATCTTCTCCTCCAGACTGTTGCGATGTCATATCATCATAGAATAATCTCTAATAAGTCAGGTCACATACGTGAGATCTATAGTAGCAGGTGAAGCCTGAAGGAGACGAGCCAATTTGTTCTGAGCGTCAATGAATATGTGGAACGCCTGTTCCCATAACAAATAATTTGAGCCATTCAGCTTCACCGTAGTTCTGAACATCATCTTGGGGACAGAAGTTACAACCATAAAAGATATCATATTGGAATGATTGTTTTATTCATAGGGAGAAGAAAATATATATATATAATATATATATATATATATTTTATATATATATATATATATATATATATATATATAGAAGACAAGGAGGTTATATGGGTAACAACCCTATAACCCAATAATATTAACCCAACTTTGTAGGATCTATAATCAAAGCAACACAACACTAGAGGGGGGTGAATAGTGTTTATAAAAAATTAAACAAAATACTTGCAGAAATTAAAGTAATCACAAGATTAACACAGAAAATACAAACGCAAACAACGGAGATTTATCCTGGTTCGGTCCTTGTGACTTACATCCAGTCCCCAAGCAAAATGCTTGAGATTTTCCTTTCTTTACTTGTGTACACCCACAACAAATGCCTTGTACACCACTTGACAAACACCCTTTGCCAAATGTGCACAACTTCTCTTCCACCAAGAGAACACGCCTTGTACAACTTTCTTCTACTCCAAGAAGACGCCTTGTACAAAATTCTTCTTTGAATGAATACAATGATTTCCTATAGTCTTGATACAAAATGTGGATATAGGAAATCATTGTATTCATTCAAAGAAGAATTTTGTACAAGGCGTCTTCTTGGGAGTAGAAGAAAGTTGTACAAGGCGTGTTCTCTTGGTGGAAGAGAAGTTGTGCACATTTGGCAAAGGGTGTTTGTCAAGTGGTGTACAAGGCATTTGTTGTGGGTGTACACAAGTAAAGAAAGGGAAAATCTCAAGCATTTTGCTTGGGGACTGGATGTAGGTCACAAGGACCGAACCAGGATAAATCTCCGTTGTTTGCGTTTGTATTTTCTGTGTTAATCTTGTGATTACTTTAATTTCTGCAAGTATTTTGTTTAATTTTTTATAAACACTATTCACCCCCCTCTAGTGTTGTGTTGCTTTGATTATAGATCCTACATTTGGTATCAGAGCAATCATCATGAGGTAGAAGTGTTTGTCCATCATCAAAATCTTGCAATTTGAGAGGCTTCAACATCTTGAACTTGTTAGGTTCCAACAAACTTAACAAAGTTAAGCTTGAAGATCCAAAATTTGATGGTTACTATAGTCTTAGTTTTTTCTGTGACTGGTTAACTGATATTGAGTGCTATCTTGATTGGCATGGGTTATCCAATGTCGTTGGAGTCTTATTTACTAGGAGAAAACTCGTAGTGTCGGCCTAGAAATTACTGGGAGTCAGTACAGAGAGATTGCATGAGACGTAGGGTTGCCTAAAGTCTTGAAAAGAAATGAAAGAAAAGCTTATAAAAAAGTATCTTTCTAAATCTTATAAAAACTACCTCTTAAACTAGTTACACAACCTCCGTAGGATCATATGTCCGTTTAGGATTACAGAGCCATATTTGAGAATTTAACCCGTCGTTGTGACGTGAGAAAGCACCGTTTTCAGGCTATAATTAGATTTGTTTTAGGCTTACGGTCCAAAATAAGACGTGTTATGATCACGAACTCTCATGATGTGGACACCCTTGAAGAGACTTTTGATTTTGCTTTAAAAATAGACCTGACTTTCAAAGGTTACTCATTGTCAAAGTCTGGGAGCAGCTTCTAAGTATGAGGGATATGAACATCATGATTATCAATGCTCCTCAGAGAGTCAACATGTTAGAATTGTGCCAGTGATAATGTTGATGATTCGAAAATTATTGAGGATGTCAACCTTCCTGAGATTACTAGCATTATCAAGGATGCACCTAGTTGATTTTGGTACACTGATTATTGATGAGGTTTACGTGTCTTATAGTACTAGTAATAACGTGGATGAGATAGTCGAGAGTAATATACCCGCAGAACCTAGTAAGTCATTCGAGTTCTCTTGTGTTGATTATGAGTTTAGGGTCGTTCCTACTGACTTATCTTCTAGTGAGTCATCTGAGTTTCTTATCATGATCTAACAGATGATTTTCAGTATTTCTTCTTTTACTGGTTGCTTTGAGTTTGTACTTAAACCTAGTATATACCATTAGAGGGTTAGATGTGTGTCCTCTTAGGTATCCTGTATATATTATTTTCTTATCTATAACAATTATGCGTAGAGTGTCTACTGTATTGTATTTGCCTATAGCATATGATGATAATCTTACTAGACGGCTAGAATTTGCAATAATAATTACAAATTTGTCGCATACCCATATAGTATTTTGCAGGAGTTCACAGTTGTTAATAATGTGTTAGTTATTAATCACTCTGAGACCATGAGGAAGTTGACGCTTGGCGTCCACATTCCGAAAGGGTTCTAAAGAGGATTATCTCTATTACCTACGAGTTGGATATCCCACGGGATTCTAGTGTCAGATCAGCCCTTAACAGAGATGATTCATTTCTGATTGCAACATGTATCTCCGTTGAGTTATCATCATTTGCAGCCGGTTCATTACGGAGACCAGCCTCACTTCCTCCACTGTGGTTTCGACGTGATGCACTAGTGTTGATTACTCGACCACCATCATGGTCTGATTAAGATGCTTCATGTGAGGAGCCCACACTCGACAGGGTCAAGTTTTTCTCACTCCGGGAGAAATGATGAGGACATCACACCATTCGCTTGATGTTATTCTGTCTTAGATTATTTTGAGTTAATTATTTTTTTATTTTGCTTTTAGTACCACATCGGTTATATCTAGAAACTGAACTTTTGTAAAGCCTATAAATAGGCCCCAAGACTTCTTTTATTAGGAGACAATGAATGAATTAAAAATTTTCAGTTAAAATTTATTGAGTCATGAGTTCTTGGAGAGGAGTGTGAAGCCCGTGGTGCAAGGGTTGTAAAGCTCAAAGTTCATTTTCTTAATCCTAATTCTCATTTTCTTATTTTTTTCCTTTCAAAACCCTATTTCAATTCCCCATTTCTTTTTTTAAAAACCCTAGTTTTTAATTTTAGTTTGAAGGTGATTGTGATCCATCCCGTTTGACATCATATGTTGAATGGACACGGAAATGATATGGACATGGCACACTGATACACGACAAATTCTAAAAAATACACACGAGACACGCATCCGACATATGTCCAAGACAATACAACTTCATGATAGAAGCATGTGTGTTACATAGCTGAATGCAAAAGATTATTAGTTATCAAGTCTGTATGCACACAAGCACCCTCCATAGTTTCAAAACGTTTGCATACAACAACAATGACAACAACAAGAAAGCTTTTATTTGAAATATTTTTGGCCAGCTACGTGAATCCTTTCTTCCATTTTCTACCTTTTACATGTTCGTAAATTTGTTGGCAAGCAATGTAATTGGTACTATATGTCAGAAAATACTTCTTGAATTTCTCCTATTAGAATTGTCTCACTTACTAGTGTCATTGTAAGGTCAGTATTACATGCGACCTCCTAAATCATGTTTAGCCTACATGCTATGTTGTACCCACATGAAAAATAAGGATATGCAAATGCACAAAAACTTAAAAAGTAAGGATACAAATATAGGTACATTGTGGAAACAACACACGCACACACGTTGTTCAAGGCTCATAAAAACAGATCATATGGATACAATCATGTAAATCCCGAATCATATAATCTATGTCTGTGTGCACAGAAGCACCCCATAATTTCAGAACATTTACATACAACAACAACAACAACAACAACAAGAAAGCCTTTATTTGAAATATTTTAGGTCCGCTTCCATTTTCTGCCATTTACATGCTCATAAATTTGTTAGCAAGCAATGTAAGTGGCACGACATGACAGAAAGTAGTTCTTGAATTTCTCCTATTAAAATTTGTGTCACTTCACTAGTGTCATTGTAATGTGAGTATTACATGCGACCTCCATAGTCATGTTTAGCCTATTTGTTATGTCGCACAGACATGAACATGAAAAGTCAAGGGCATGCAGATACACAAAAACGTAAAAACCAAGGATACAGATACATTGTGGAAGCAACACACACACATGTTATTCAAGGTTCATAAAAACAAAATCATATGAATACAATCATGTAAGTCCCCGATCATATGAAGTAGGAAAATAACACCATCTCACAGAAATCCAACTGTCTCCAAGTTGATTCCACAAGGACATACTCGACGTGTTGAACACATATCTACCAAATATTTTGCACATGTCTGTGCAGATACGCATCAGAGATGGATATGTCGCAGCGTGTTGGTGTAATTTAGCCTACATGAAAGCTCCCAGACCTTTTCAAGAGCATTTGAGAGATTGAACTTTTAGGGATAGCTGAATTTGTGCGATATCTGCACTCATTAGATAAACTATTTTCCTAGATGTATGAAGCAAAATTATCATATACATCTATTCACGGAGGTAGTCTAAGCAAAACTTCCATGAGTGATTGTAATGAAAGCTAGATATGTCATGAAAGCATAGCCCTGATGGGCCTTTATGCCAGTTGAGCAATGTTGATCTGGTAATATTTATAAGAGAATTAAAAGAGTGGTTTGTTAAAAATTATAAGACAACTTGCTGATAGTTACAGGCAACAAGCATAATATTACTTGTTTTTGCACTGCATTTCATTTTTCTGATTCAACTAGTGTTAAAATGTTTCATAGGTCAATTCTATACACATGTGACATGATTTTATCACAAATGCTTTGTGTGCGCGTCCATGTATGATTGAGTTCACTGCTCCATATGAAATGTTCGTGGAGGACACTACAAGATCACTGACGGAATTTCCGTCATAATGGTTTTGTCTATTGACAAGCCATGTTACATTTGAATCTTTTGATATTTTGATATGCTTCATTCATCTATTTTGTAGATCGCAAGCTTCCAATATGACTCATGAACGTTGTTTTAAATATCGGCCGAGATACCGGTATTTTATTCAAAACAATACGATAAGTGTAAAAATTTACCGGATATCGTTTTAAACCGATATGGGCCGATATATCACCACGTGGCCAATATATCGGCCGATATCCGAGATGAAATTCTGAGATATCCAACAATATAATTACTTATTTGGATAATTATTATTATTTTTTGCTTGATAGATCATTTTATTTTATTCTATGTTTATTGTGGTATTTTAATGATGTTTTTATTTGATGTTTGGATAATAACTTATTTCTTTTAATATTGTCTTATATGTATTGACTATTGATATATCAACCGGTATTTAATCAAGGTTCTAAATATCGGATATCGGGATCGTATCGGATGGGTTTTTTCATATCGGATATCGGGGGAGATATCAGGGATACGCGCGCATATCGGACATTCATATTGGAAACTATATATAATGAAATACTGATAACTAAAAGTTGGTTTAGTGTCATAGATATCATCTACCTAATAAAAATGATGTAATATGCATGTAAAGACATAAAAAATAATGTATATTTTCACGCAGTCGTGTAATAAATAAGTTATTTAATATCGGGCGATATATCGGGCGATTTATCGGCCGATATCGGGCAATTTATCGGCTGATATTTCAAATATCGGCCGTTTTTTTTGTTGCAAACGATATGGCAAACGATTTCTCCATATCGTATCGGTAGCAGGCAAAAAAGGAGATATCGGACGATATCTCGACCGACTCGGCCGATATTTAAAATTGGGTATTTAATACCATATCGCGATATGTCACCTGGTATCCTGTGTTCGGTATATAATTTTGGCGGCTGGTATATTGTTGATATCCGATATTTAAAACATTGCTCATGAATTATAATAGTCGATGATTCTCTAAGTTTTTGCAAGTAATGCATCATATGTTCATTATTTACTTGTATGGTACTCATTAACAAGTCTTTCAAGCCTTGTTTACTACTAGTCGTCTCTTGTTTCTTTCTAGTATCTGAATGAATTCAAAACGTTAATATGTTAGATCCCTCTAAC
Source organism: Agave tequilana (assembly GCA_038442645.1). Lineage (NCBI taxonomy): Eukaryota > Viridiplantae > Streptophyta > Magnoliopsida > Asparagales > Asparagaceae > Agave > Agave tequilana. Next base: position 24,758 of record JAVJIF010012060.1, on the reverse strand, counting down.
TCAGGTGTCAGACAGTTCGTCAAAAAAATCTTTTTTAAAATGATGGGGTACGAAACAATTGTGATTATCTCCCGAGAGCTTCTCACCCAGCAACGAAACAATTGAGATTCTCTTCTTAATGTTTCTCACCCAGCACACAGTCTAATATTGGGATACTTTCTCTAGAATTTCTCACCTAGCACACAGATTCTCAAAGGTTGAGCCAGCAAATTTTTATTTTCATTAATCTTTGAAAACTTTAACAATAGTTTTAACCTTATATAGGCTTACATCCAAAGGATGAATTCCACCACAACTAATGTGGGACTAAAGATAAGCAAATAACTAAATAAATAACCTATTAAAATAAAAGCAACTAAAGATAACTAGTCTTATCTGACTCGAGCCCACACGTTCTAATTGAACCACAGTGATAAGGTGTGGTGACGCTTCGAGTAGACTCGAAATCTTGGAGCGATGTTCCTATCATAAGACATCATTGAGTTGGTGGCTAGTGCTTGCTACTTAAAAAATTTTGTGGCCCTAACTGCAAACAGAGGATTTACTGGTTGCCAATTGGGTCCACATCACTGGGTCTCTCTGAGAGTGGGCTCTTAAGTTGATCTGGATCTCTGTCTTCTTCTTCTTCATTTAACTTGGGAGAAAACAGAGTGCATTTGGAAGTGGGCTTTTGGTCCCCTCCAATGGGTGGATGTGGACATGAAACTCAAGAGTTTGGTCCCAATGGTGATGTTTGGTTTACATGCCTGCATCCAATCTCGACAATGTTTTCACTGCATCTATGAAACTGTGAAGTGGCCGTGGAAGCTGAATCTAAAAAGACTAATGCAACCACCTGCATATGTCTGTGTCAGTTTACATGTGATGTGACCACTACTGTTGCATATTTTGTTGTTGTTGGTCTTCTCTATGTTTGTTGGGCCATCAGCCCATCCCTATTACTTCACATGGCCATGGTGGCCATCTCTTATTGATATAAATGAGTAGATTCGAATAAACAACCTTGTCAATAATCTCGACAATATTTTCACTGCATCTAAGACAATTTACGAGGTGGAGTGCAGGTACATCACATATCACACACACACACACACACACACACACACACACACACACACACACACGTAATATGCAAGTTGGTTTTGACTGTCACTTAAAATATGCAAAGCCCTCGTGTGATTTCTGTGCATATCAAATTTTTATACTGCTTCCCTAAATTAACCTGTTCTCTCTTTTTTATGGACATGATCTTAAACTAATCTTTTCGTACACAAACTTGCAATCTTTAAGCAAATCTATTCTTCTTAACAAAGCACACAGGGTCACTTCTTGCTTTCCAAATAAGGTGAAGTCGAAGAAGATGCCAAGTTAAAAACAAATTTTTATTGCATATTTTATACCCAATTTGCATGGGTTAGGATCTAATTGGAACAGACGGCAATCCCTACGTTATAGACATTATAGGCCAATAAACTGAACTATTGTTCCACAAAATGACATCTACTCCCACTTACTAATGACTATAATTAATTCCTGTAAACACCTCATTAACAACATTGTCCATGACATGGTAAGTTTGTTTATAATGTAACCACAGGTGCATACATGATAAATCCAAGATGATATGAGATCACAAATGATGTGTTGTTCTTTTTAGCTAATTAATAGAGAACAAATGCTGCACTTGTTTGTTTCTGTTTTATTTATTTATATGCCCACTAATGAAGTATGTTTACAACTACTGTACGCGTACAACTTGTTGGTTTTAGTTTATGAGTTATGTCGATCTCACTTGCCACTTTGGAACAATCAATGAAGACCCATCACTAATAGATTAGCTGTCGAGACGCACGTAAATCCAACGGCCATCACACCAACGTCCAATCGGCAATAATTCTGAACGGCATGATGTTGAAAACCCTAAAACTTACGCTTAGTTTTTACTCAAACTTGATGGCCTCTTGAAGTTGTTCAAAATTTCTGAATGGAATTATTTTCAGCAGGGAATTATGAAATGGGTGACATCAATTAATCAGTGTCAGCAACTTTTATTTTCCTTCATGATAAACTACGTCTGTTGCCCTCATTGTTGTTCTCATTGCTGTGGGCTCGACCATGGGCAAACTGTACGTCCTTCGCGTCTCTGGAAAGGACAAGATATGTGCATGCAGAGAAGAGTTTGCAAGTGAAAAATAATTTCACATAAGACTTGGCCCACCAATTATTGCAACCTATGCTGTGTTCCCTTCTCCTTCTCGGCACATGGTATTGCCAATGTGACAACTTGCAGATAATCCTTTTCACCACTACCCACCAACTCAGCCCCCCTCAAACCCTTGGTACGCAACATTCTCATTTTTCAGAATTTAATTCTCAGACATCAAATTCATGAAAATGTTTGTCATTACGCTTAAAATGATTTGTAGAAATTTGACATTTCTGAACATTTATTTTCGTAGGTTAAGAGAGTGATGGTTGTGACACCGATGGAGGTGAAACAGGTGTTGGTGGTAATATAGAGGTGGTGGTGTCAGCGATGATTGGTGTTGATGGTGGCATGTACTAACAGTAACGGTGGGTTTGGAGTTGGAAGAGGTGGTTGTGATGATGCTAGTTGCAATGGTAATGATAGCTATGGTCTTGGTAGCATACCTTCGGTGACGATCCATGGCGCAATACTGGTGGCAAACATATACTAGTAGTGTTGATGCCAGAGTCGGCGGTGGTACTAATTGTTGTGCACGCGGGGACAACAACCACTCTTGAGGAATCCGCCCACCTGGCGGAGACTTGATGTAGCCGGAGAAGCAACCAACACGATAGGAACAACTAACAACAGAGAAAAAGCAATCAACACAATATTTAACGAGGTTCGGCAACGTGCCTACGTTCTCGGGGTAAGGGAGAGAGAGATTTTATTGATTCAACAATCAATACAAATTAATACAGAGGGAAACTTGAGGGAATTCTTAGGTATACAATACATGAGGGCTCTAGTCCCTATTTATAGCCACAGAGTCCCTGGATTTAAGGAAACCAAGATTGGATTCGATCCCATCCAGAAAAGGAATCTGAATCCCAAAAGGAAAGTCAAAACGCCCCTGTCGGTCGATCGGTCGGTCGACCGACCCATGCCACGGTCGACCACGCCGGTCAACGGGGCCCAACCGAGACTAAGGCCTTGTCAGTCAGTCGACCGGCGGCCGACCGGGAGCACAAATCTAGCCTGCTCAATGTGCCATTTCTCGCTCCTTTGATTTCCGATCTCTATGCTAACTTTCCTCTACTCCTCTATCTCCTCTCTCCCACAATTCTCCACCTCAGTGAAGATTTTTCAAATCAGAGCCGATCTCCAACGAACTCCAGTCTATCACCTGGCGAAATCGACACACGATCTCGGCTTGCGCACTCCAGACGAAATCGACACACGATCTCGGCTTGGAATCTGTAGCTCGGCTATCAAACTGTAATGTACCACACATATCTTTCTTACACTTCACCTTAGGAGAACTTCCATACATGTCGTCATCAAACGTGTCTCCAACTCACCAACTACATGACCTCACGAAGAACTCATCATGAGCCAACACTGACTCTCCAACTGACTAGATCTATCTAGTCTACATGTTTTCAGTTGACGGTCCAACCAAGTCTGGGTAAAGCACACCGAATACCATCATCGGTTTCAACAAACTGGATGCACACCCCTCCTATGCAAGCTCAACCATCTTCTCATCAGAAGATCAACCTGTTCATCGAGATCACAACACCTCATCTCTACATGAAGTCCAATTAGTCACAACACTTCACCTCTACGTGAAGTTTCAATCGGCCACAACTCGAGAACACAAACAGCTTCATACGGGTTGCATCACCAAATTTGGTTGCGACATTACGGCTGCCTACGTACCTTGCCCAAAGGATCAAGCCAACCGTAGTTCATTGAAATGAGCTCCATCAAACTCAAGCACTTGTACCTGGATTTGCAGCAGCGAACCTATCTGGCTGAGTCATATGAACCTCTTCATGACCATCATGGAGAACAACGGCCTTTAACTTTAGCTTGTCGCGATCACAAGCTTGAGATTCATGCTTCCTTACCCACCAGCGTGGTTTTACCTTGGTTCCAATGGCTGCAAATAACTCGACATTCTCATTAATGTCTTTAACATGTTCAGCATCAACCCTGGCTACATGATCTCCATCCGGTGTCACATCCGGTGAAGTTTTTACTGATATCGAACCAACTGGAGATGGTGAAGTAGCATCAACCTTTACCCGCTGCGATACTTTCTTGGTCTCCGTCCTCTCCACCTGCTGAGAGACAGTAGACTTCAACACTGAAGTCTCATCAAATGTGACATGCCTACTCAACATGATCTTCTTATTTCCGGGGTGCCACAACCTGTAGCCTTTCATATTCTTTTGACACCCAAAAATACAAACCTCTTTGCTCGCGGATTCACCTTGCCATCCTTGGCACTGAAGTACGTCGGACTTTCAAATCCCGCAGCAAACCATGATCTTGAACAGCTTTCCCAGACCAAAATTTTAATGGAGTTTTACCTCCTATCGCAGTCGATCCATTTATGAGATGGCTAGCATATATATCGCCTCAGCCCAAAACGATTTGTCTAATCCTGCATTAGACAACAACCACCGAACCTTCTCCAGCAAGGAACGGTTTACTTCCTTAGCCAATTCATTTGTACCTGAAGTGAGTAGCAATTTCGGTGTTCTGGCCAAATCGTAGGAATTGGTTCATATCTCTTCCAACATTACCAATCTGTAGCTCCTTGATCTTCCTACCAATCTGCTTTTCCATTCTTCCTTTCCACTTTACCAACATATCTAGGGCTTGACACCTTTGTCTCAAGGGATGCCTAGATAAACTATCAACAAAAGAGACAAAGTACCTGTGACCTCCAAGCGATACAGTCTTAGCAGGTTCCCAAACGCTTACGTGAACACAATCAAGAAGACCTTCTGAGCGGTGAGTACTGGTGCTGAATTTCACCTTCTTCTTGTCTAGAACGCTGTGTTCACCTTCCAAGTTATAGGCGACAGTACCTTCCAATGATCCCTTCTTTGCAGGAGCTCGCAAAGACTTTTCACCTCCATGTCCGACCTTCACCTGCCAGACCTTCGTGCAACCATCATCTGAAGAACTAGAAGTCTCCACCTGACTTGTAACCGTACTACCCTTCAAGTATTAGAGATTGTCCCGGCGGACGCCCTTCATCACCACCATCGAGCCTTTGATCATCTTGAGAACATCATCTCGTACAGATATCACATGACTCAATGCTTCCAAAGCGCCAACAAAGATAAGATTCCTTTTGAGTTGAGGTACATACCTCACCTCCTTTAGTTCTCGTACTATCCCATCAACCATCTTGATACGGAGTGTACCCATCCCTTCTATATTACAGGGATGATCATCACCCATGACCGTGCAACATCCATCTAGCTTCTCAAACTAGAAAACCAGGCCCTATTCGGGCACACATGATAGGTGGCTCCGATATCAAGATCCACTCAGTCTTATCTGAGTAATCAACAGTACGGGTAGTAACAGAGAGAGAGAATACCGATGAGTCTTCATCCGATCCATCCGCTTGTGCGAGATTCGCCTCGGTGTTTGACTCCACCTTCTCACCTTTGGCCTTCTGGCAGTCAACTTTCCAGTGTCCTAGTTCCTTGCACAAGGCGCACTGATTTCTCTTCAGATTTCTAAAGCCTGATCTGGACTTCGATCTTCCCTGATCATCTCTTCCCTTCGTATTGAAACTTCTGCCTCTTACTGCTAATGCCTCTGCTGTTGTTCTTCTCAAAGAAGACAATCTATCCTGTCTCCTTGCTTCATAACTCACAAGTGCAGCAGACACCTCACTGTAGTTAAGGAATTTTCTTCCATTGAGAAATGTAAGAATAAAGGTCTCATACTCTTCCCTAGGAAGAGAGTTCAAAAGTATTACCGCCTTATCCTCTTCACTGGTCTCCACATCCACATTAACTAGATCTGTAAGAAGCTTCGTGTAGCGATTCAAGTGTTCATTGACGGAGGATCCTTTTTGCATCTGAAAACCATAGAGCTTACTCTTCAACTGCAATTGTGATTCTATGCTCTTTGTCAGATACTTCTTCTCCAGGATCTCCCACAGCTGCCTCGCAGATGTCTCATGCAACACCTGATACTTGATGTCTTGTATCAGACAAGACCTGATCAAGCCACACGCCGAACAGTTCATCTTGTTCCAATCTTATTCCGTCGTTGATGCACGCTTCTTCTCCAACCGTAGAGTGTCTTCGAGGTTTGATGCCGTCAGCGCATCCATAACCTCACACCTCCATATACCAAAGCTGTTCGTGCCGTTGAACTTCACCACATCAATCCTTGGATGTGGATTCATGGATCTCACCAATGTACTTTCTCCAGCCATCTTCTCAACTGATTCCTCAAAGCAATGCGGAAACAAACGGAGTTAGATAAAACAAACTAGATAAAGATAGGATCTTTATCTCCACGTGAAACCCTCGAAGAATTTTTGAAACTATCTACTCCTTCAAATTGATTTCTCGAGCAATCTACACGCTGTTTTGAGATCGACGCATGATTCTACAAACAATCCCAACGCTGCTCCGAGATCGACACACGATCTCCGTCAAGCAGCAACTGATGCTCTTGAATCAACAGATGATCCCACGTCGAACCTGGGATGCTCTGATACCACTTGTTGTGCGCGCGGGGACAACAACCACTCTTGAGGAATCCGCCCACCTGGCGGAGACTTGATGCAGCCGGAGAAGTAACCAACACGACAGGAACAACTAACAACAGAGAAAAAGCAATCAAAACAATATTTAACGAGGTTCGGCAACGTGCCTACGTCCTCGGGGTAAGGGAGAGAGAAATTTTATTGATTCAACAATCAATACAAACTAATACAGAGGGAAACTTGAGAGAATTCTTAGGTATACAATACATGAGGGCTCTAGCCCCTATTTATAGCCACAAAGTCCCTGGATTTAAGGAAACCCAGATTGGATTCGATCTCATTCAGAAAAGGAATCCGAATCCCAAAAGGAAAGTCAAAACGTGCCTGTCGGTCGACCGGCCGGTCGACCGACCCATCCACGGTCGACCGCGCCGTCGACCCGCCCAACCGAGACTAAGGCCTTGTCAGTCGGTCGACCGGGCGGTCGACCGCTTCCTTCCTGTGCACGTTCGTGCACGCCGGACCAGGCGGTCGACCGGCCTTCTCCACCGGTCGACCGGGAGCACAAATCTGGCCTGCTCAATGCACCATTTCTCGCTCCTTTGATTTCCGATCTCTGTGCTAACTTTCCTCTACTCCTCTATCTCCTCTCTCCCACACTAATAAAGGTGGCGGGCATGATAGGCTGATTGTGGTGCCGGTGAAGAGCCGACAATGGTGGTGGCGGCACAAGTGGTAATAGAATGACGGTGATAACAACAATTATGGTAGGGGTAATGGTGGATAAGCGATAATGGTGGAGGGACTTGTGGTTGCAGAGATGGCAGTGAGCTGACAACGGTAGCAGTATTAGGTTAACAATGGTGGTTGAGACGGGCTAGCAGTGCTGGTATTGGCAGTAAGGGTCAGAGTGTCGGTTGCAGCAATGACGACAACGACGAGCAATCTTTGCGGTGGTAAGGGCAATGATGGTTTTGGCAGCGATAACAATAACAGGGGTAAGGCCATTGGTGGCACTAGGCAGTGACAATAGTGGTGTTGATGGTTACAATGACAATGATAATGACAGTGGTGGTAAGAAAGAGAAGAACATACGAGAATAAAGAACAAAAATGTTATTGATTCCAACATGCAGGGATGTAGAATACCAACCTATCATAGAGGGAATACTTCCACAAAACAAGACAAATGATAATCCAATATTACCAAGAGTGTAAATTGAGCTTATCCCGAACAAGAATTCCCAATTAGAATTCCACTTATCATGTAACTTTTAAGAGAGAGAGAGAGAGAGAGAGCTTGGTTATCTTTCTATCCATGGTAATTTTTCATCTTTAAGGGTATTTCTAGTCGATTGGGTAATTTTTTCATCTATATTTGGCGATATCTTCACCGTTAAAATATATAGTATTTCTAAAATAAGGTATACTAAGATTACTTGTATGGAGAGAGTCCATCTTGGCAATAATGCTAATTGGAGGGGGTTAACGGTAAGTTTCCAATCACAAACAATATGAGCACTTAAACCAAACTTGTTTAAGGAGAAATAAACATTGAGTGGGTCAAAGAGCTTCATCAAGTCTTAAACAAACTCCATAATATCAATTTGCTTACTATTATTATGCTTCCCATGTGCAATGTGACTCCTCAATGAGTTGGCATTGGGAGTGGGAATGGTTGGCATGCAACCACCTCCATCAACATTGAAAGATGCTCAAGACCACAAGATGCAAATGCAAATGAAGTGTGCTCCCTAACTCACATTTTTGTTAGGCACACCAACCAAACTTTTGAGAAGAAAAAGACTCACATCTACAAAAACAATCCATATGTTGGCTGGTGAGATGACACCTACATGTATCTCAAACTTGGAGCTCCATCAAACCTTGGGTTTTTGAGTTACCATCACCTCTCCTTCAATCATACATCAACTTGTATCATTTAAAGCTTAAAGTTTTCACATCCTATGATGAACTCAAGTTGTAGGTACAATGCAACTTTCAACTTTGTCTCTGTTAAATTTAGCAAAGCAAAAAAAATATTTCGTATTAAATTCTTTTTTCTACGGATAATTACCTTGAAATTACTCTAACTATGTAGCTTGCTATCTTACGTCATCCTCGCGTTAAAGTTATTTTTTAAGAATATTTCGGATGATTAAATTCAAACAGTTTTGCCCTCAAGTTGAAAGGCAAAAAGCTTATGCAATAATTAATTCGAAGAGTTCTGTAAATTATAAAATATATGGAAATTTTGGGATATATTCAATAATTAGTTCAGGACAAAAGTGTAATCTATTTGTTTAAAAAGACCTTCTTTTTTAATTAGAAGGACATTCAGACTCTTTAATTAAACTCTTCCTTGATTACATACCTTCATTTTTATCTTCATTTGATTCACCCTAAGTATAATTATCACTCATTCACCACCACTTTTTACACAAATAATAGTTCTTTCTCACATTTTCTAATCGTTCGTTAATGACAGTAGCGGTGCTGACAAAGTGGACTAGACTGCCCGTTGTATAGGTGCAATGAACATGTATGAATCCCTGTTCTCACAACCGTGTAAAAGATTCGAGCTTTCGACTAAGAGGCTGTTTGTTTCAGAAAAAATAGACTGAAAAGTGTCTGTTTTCTTCTGAATTTGTGAGCCCTATGTACTTGCTTTGACCTATGAAAATGGGCATGCTTGAAAATTTGAGCCCCACACAACATTGCTACCGTCTGCTGAGCCTTTTCCGCCGGCTGATTTTGGCAGAATTCCAAATTCCACTTTCCAACCCCCCAAACATGGCACTAAACAAATTTGATAATGTTTGCGTCGAGATTCCACCACGTCAGATGGGCCCCAGTATCACACTCAACGATGTAAAGCATCATTGGAAGGAACTCTCATGAGAAACCAAGCTAGCCGTACTTGACGACGACGACTCCTCTCTTTCCTTCTTTCCTACCGGGTTTCGGGTCAGAAATTTTCGGATCTTTTTTGGAATCCTCTTCGGCAGTGACACGGCGTCGCGTCACCACCGACACCCGCACCCTTGCGGGCCCGCTGAGGCTGGGTCTGAAGTGGTGTGGGTGGGCCCCACCCGGGTGCTGTCAGTTGTGCGCTCCACGACAAGCTGGCCTCGTGGATCCGAGGTGGACCCGCGAACCGCTTTCCTCAAGTCCTCTTTGTGAGTTAATTGGAGTAATTTATTTTGTCAAGTTAATTAAAAATTGCGTGATTAAATGAAGAGTTGACAATTATATTTTTCACAAGAATACGTCATGGGCAATATTTATTTATCAATCACCACGTGGTGACAATTCCCACAATATAAAAGAACTTGAGTGTAAAATCATTTAGAAAGTTGCCATTTTAATTTATATTTTATATATTTAATGTACCCCCTTGCAATTAATTACTTTGTCGTCATTGCTGATCTATGATGTTCCATCACAAAATTGTGACTCATTACATCGCATCACCAAATTAGCACTTATTTAGTAGTATATTTTTTGATCTAATTTTTGTTTTAAATTAATGGTCTATTTTAAATCTCAATATTATTTTTATAATTTCTAATATAAAATATGGAGTAATAATCTTAATTTTTCTCTTTATAACAAAAATATATTCTTCATTCAATCACGTGGACTCACCAATGATCTCCACTATGCAAGGGTAAATTGAAAGTGTTTGATTGAAAAATATCATTCTTAAAACTCGTATCCGGTCAAAAACCGACCACAAAGGATGGAGTGAGTACTTGCTTCGAAAGTTCTCATGATGAACCCACTCCTTCCTACACTTTTTTAACCAAATCTTCCCTTTAATCTAAGAGAGTAATGAATGTTTGTCAACTAATAATTAATTAATGAGCGACCAGCTATGCTCACATTTCATATCTACAAACTCGAGGGATAGGGATGTGACACTTAATCGCCCAAATTAATAAAGGAACAAAAAGAGATGACTTTCTCTCCATTTCTTTTTATATTACTTGTAGTTCTCCATCGTTGTAACAAGTATTATTTGAGTAATAATCTTTCTTTTTCTCTTTATAATGAAAATATCATTCTTCATTCAATCAAGTGGGCAGACCAATGATCCCCACTAAACGAGGGTAAAATAGAAAGTATCTGATTAAAAATGTCATTCTTAAATTTCGTATCCAGTCAAAAACCCACCACAAAAAACAGATGTACTTTCTTGGAAAGTTCTCATGGTGGACCCACTCCTTTCAACACCTTTTTACCAAATCTCCCCTTTAATCTAAGAGAGTAATGAATGTTTGCCAACTACTTAATTAATTAATGAGCAACTATGCTCACATTTCAGACCTACAAACTTGAGGGATGTGACACTTCATCGCCCCCAAATTAATAAAGGTACAAAAGAGGTGAATTTTCTCTCCTTTTCTTTTTATATTCTCTTTTGATCCATGTCTTACACTTGTGGTTTCGAATCCACATACTCCAAAGATGTGTATGCACTAATATCTCTCTTGACTAATTTGATTCAAAGTTTGATTAGTATTTCTCTTAATCAATGCATTTTGTTTAAGATTCGTATCTTTGATTGAAATTGATAGTGAAAGGAGGGAGGAAAAGTCTAGTTAATTTACTTGGTCATTGTTAGCAAAAAAAAAGTCTCACCGACCAAATCGCCCAAGCATTTTTTAATTAAAGTTTGATTTATTAACTCTACGTGTGGCTTGTCACATTTTCAACCTTGTTTTGTTGAACAATTATTAAAATGTAGGTGTTCTATTGTTACAAGTTTTAGCCAATAGCAAAGAAAAAGTTAGATGTTGGAATCCAATGGGAGAGTTTGGTAGCCGAGGTCTTTGTAGTGTTACATTGGGTCTCTAAACTTTTTCTTTTCTAGGACGGGGGCAAAAAAAAAAATTTTTTCGGGGGGGGTGACAAATTTTTCTCCTCTCCTCTGACTGACCCCGAATTGTCGCGGAGCCCCTGTCCAAATTCAACTAGATTCGTCGTGCACACAAAAAATAAAAAGAAAAGAAATAGAATGAAAAAGAGATATTTTAAACAAGTTCGCTTTTAAATCTCTCTATTTGAATTAAAAAGAAAAAGAAAACATAATTTGATAGACCCAATTTAAATTTAAGAATTCAAAATATTTTTTCATGAAAAGAATTTAAATCTTTTCTGGTAAATTGTTAATATTACTTTATTTCGAAAAGCTTTTTAATCTTAGATCTTATTTTAGTTATATATTTGCCTTAGTAAACCTGTTTCAATTTTGTCACGAACTCCCGACCTATTCAATTTCTCGTTTTATAATTTATTATTTTTCAAAATAAATTTGAACTTCGTTTTTTTTTTAATTAGATTTTGAACAGTTCAACAATATTTTGTCTCTGTTTTCTCTCCTTTTTAATGAAGGTATGTGTGTAACGATCCCAGATTCTAATATCTTCACTTAAGATAATAACTCATATTAATCAACAGATTATCCCGATCATATCCAAATTCTTGAAATCCTGGCAGCATCTCTTCTATATATACCAAACTGCCCAAATACACAAGATATAAATATATAATACATTTTCGGCCAATGATACCCTACTTATCATCAAATAAGATCATGCCATCAAATTCAACCATCAAATAGTATCATCTCACAACCACAGTTAATTTTGACTTGATATCGCCTATTTATATGGATACACAATCCATCTACCTCAAAACATCAATCTCAACATAGATAATTATCAGAAAGAGAAACAAGTCATCAAGTCTCTTATTACAACTAATAAGAAGTACTCCATTAACGACAATTAGCAAGGTATTGTTCTCATATACATATAAAATATCTATCAAACTAATAATAATAATTACAAACACTAATACATGAAAAATTTTACGGGATAAATCACAATCTACCACTAAAATCATGCATATCTACAATAAAATTCCTTGCTGCTCTAGTCTAAGCCTGTGCTTCGGTGCCACCTGAAAAGTATTGATCTGAGAGAGAGTGAGCTCAACCGCTCAGTGAGTAGAGTTATGAGAGAACCTCAGAATGATATGTAATTTTAATAAGAGGCATGGTTCTCTTCAAGTAATAAGAGTAAGTATGGATGAACAAGAGAAACAAAAAATAATAACACATCATAATAAACAATCCACACAACTATCACCGTAGTCTGCAGAACGAACTAACTCCTTCGATCATTAATTCTTTTTAACTTTTTTAAGTTTTCATTTCCCATATTGTAAGGTCTATGAGTTTAGTAATATGTTTATTCAGCTATTTATAGTTTATTATTGAGTTCATCTTGTATCCACAGTATGTATCATACACGTATCTCATATACCATGCACAAAGGTATACCAGTCACAATAAATCATAATGTAGTTTATTCATCTGGATAATGCATATATCACAAAATGTACTTGTATATCATATGATCATATTAAACTTCGCAAAATTCTCATATCATATGTAATGAGATACATATTATATATTATTATATGCATATACATAATCACAAATGAAGTGTGAGATTCTTTGTCTTCCCCTCCTACCGGATCCTGCTTGGCTCTTTCCTCCATTGTTTAAATATATGATAATCACATTGTCTTCCCCTCCTACCAGCTCCCGCCTAACCCTTCCTCCGATATAAGTGTGTGTGTGTGTATAAATATATCGTATCACAATAACACCGTCTTTCCCCTCCTATCGACTCCCGCTTGGCCCTTTCCTCCAATATATATTTATATGATATAATGATAACACTGTCTTCCCCCTCCCGGCCCCTTCCTCCGATAATCATGAATGCTACAGACATATATGTATCATATACAAAGAACAATTAATTCATCACAACATGAACATCAACCAATTGTTATAATTAAATTTTCAGTTTATCGAGTATATTTCGGAATATCTGTATAGGGTTCACTAAATATGTGTATGTCCACATATAAATTGCAAGTTAACACTGTAGTGATCTACTCATCTCAATTATACAAATCAGGCTCTTATTCATGTTGCAATATTTAGCCTTCTATTATAGTTTGTAAGCAATTATTGCTTTGTGTGTGTGTGTGTGTAGGTAAACACATGTACCAATAACCATAAAAATCGAAGATCAATATATCAAACAATCATATACATTCCCCAACACACATTCTTAGACCATAAAGTGATGTCTTGTAGTTAAATATACTTCCCTTTATATGTTCGATATTTAATGTTCGTACATGATCAACTATCGATCGAGGCCTGGTACCTCAACATACTTGTTAGTTATGAATAATTTAATAAGTTGACACTACATAATATCTTTCGATTTCATCTTGTCATAACTAATACTTACAATTATGTGATTCACTAGTTTAAGTTCTCATAATATGTGATTAATCATCAAGTTTCACATTTAACTAATATGTACCCAATCGATATATATTGGTTAGATTAAAGTTCTAACTGACTTATCTATACATACCTTCAATTATCGATAATATCATATATATAGACACACACACACACCAAGCAATTATTTGATTAAACTGAAAGATCACATTATTCACTTCTTAATTTATTAACTTAGTTTTCAACGTTACACTCGTAATAATTGTATGTGTATAAGCTAGTTATTATACTAGTTTTGTATTTACTCTATTCAAGTTTTTCGTTTGTCTTACCAGTATCTTAAGTCTTTTAACAATATTTATTGTTCAATCACCGATTAATATAATCAACATCAATTTGAAGATGTGGACCTTAAAACTAATTGAAAATTTTGGACAACTTGAATATTTTCAGGCTTTAAATTCACTTGAAGTTGCCATAAGCTGTTAAATTTATTGTCTTTGTGACATTATAATCTCCGTGATTTAGGTATATCAATAATGTGGTATTCATTTTTAATTGATATTTAAGATCATCGAGAAAGATAATGAGTTGATATCCTTTGCAAATTTGAGTTAAACAGTCTCAACTCAAATGCTAAGTAGAAGGTAACTCCTTTAATTCTCTCCCTTGACTTAATAAGAATCCAGATTTCTTTATACAATTAATAGTGTCAGAAAATTTCTACAAGTTTCAATTCAACAGATAAGTAGATAGAGAGGGTCAAAACTCTTGGTGTATTACTAAAACTATTGAACCAAAGTTGTTCTTAAATCAAAACTGTATGAATTAAAATTGACTAGCAATAGAGCAGTTGGCCACAAAACAGGTGTCAAAGACCCGTACAAAACCGAGATGACATCAATAGTTTTATTAAAGAACAAGTTCAAGTATGAAATGATGGATTGCTGAATGACACATGTGAAATCAAAGAATTAGTGCGCATCTAACAATTTCCCACTTTCACCTTTTTCTCCCACTTCCAACAAACCAAACAAACCTTACGGAGAGGCTAGAAAGTATTAGTGATTAGTAATAAAAAGAAGTCATGAGACAAATTCCTAATATGAATAAGGATCAATGATTTCATCAGTTTTTATCAAGATTCGTAGATTGGGATAACCAGCCTTAGTAAGAACCAAACACATCATGGACAGAAGAGAAATTAGTTCCAAACATAGTACATGATGCAAGAACTCTAGCTTTAGCAGATATTAGGTAAACAATGAAGAGTGAATTACTTTCTCTTTCTACATTAATGGTAAGAACCAGGTGTACACAGACGATTATAAAGGCTCTTATACCTTTCATAAATATTTACCATGAAATCTTCACTTACCTTACACTTGAGTATAGACATGATGGAATCATAATAACAAGGCTATGAAGGTAGAAAGCTAATAAAATAATCTTTATATGATACGAGAATATAAGTAAACAATGTCATGCACACCATAGACTATACAAACACGAATACTATCACTGCACATACACATCTTCAACTTTATCTGGAGAAAAACCCTCACCTATGTATACGTATATGCGCATATGCATTTTCACATCCCACTGTGCATATGTGCACTCTATCTGTAACTTATGCTGAAAATTAAAAATTAATTACAATGGTAACAATAGGCAATAAGAAAAACCTAAGAATGTATATTCTATATCCGCGATGGAAGTTTCAACTAATGAGCATAATGATTTCTCAACAATTTAATTTCCATCAAGATCTTAGTGATCCAAAATATGACAAGTTGGAATACTAAACACTTCCAAAATCTCACAATTCAAAGTGTATTGATGTTGATATGAAATTTCGTACTTAAGATTCTTATGTCCAGTGTATATATTTGCAATTGTAACACCCCGATCATTAAAAGCCTAATATTTGATTAACATGATTAGACAAAATTATTTGAGACGATAATTGAACGTGTTTTGTGTTAAAAAAAATCTAATGATTGTTAATGATTTCAAATATAGGTGTATGAAAATTTTGACATGTATATATGGATATGAGTATGTGTGTGTGTGTGTATAAGTATATATACATTACATGAATGTGTTGGCATATTGTGCAAATACAAGATAATGCAAGTAAATATCAAGAAATACCATAACTTAAATTTGAGAAGGATTTAGTGGAGAGGGGTAGGTATGCATGAGGAGGATAGATGGATGGTTGAGATTTTTTCTTGGGAATGATGGAGACATGTGGCATGAGTAGGGATATGTGGCTTAATGAGGGAGATGGAGAAGAATTTATAAGAGTAATAATAATAATGAGAGGAGCTTTTGTGTAAAAGGAGGAGAGAAATATCTCATTCTTCTCCTTCATTTTCTAGGGCTGAAAATGAATCTCTTGTTCATCTCCTTCAACCCCCAAAAACCCTAGATCCATCTCTCAAATTCCCTCACCTCTTCTCTCTTTCCTCCACCAACCTTTCTCTCTTCTCTCTTCTCTCTCTCTCTCTCTCTCTTCTCTCTCTCTCTCTCTCTCGCAGGGCGGACCACGGACGGGCGGCCGTAGGCGCGGCCGCCCGCGGCTGGGGCCGCGGCCAGGGGCGGCCACACGCGGCCGGGGCCGCGGCACTCAAGGCGGTGGCGGGCAACGGGTCTTCTTATGGATCTATAGGTGAGGGAGATCTCTTTCCTTTTGACCTAAAGTCACTTTCTAAAATTTTCAATTTCAACACATACTCATCTTGAGTTAAGATTTCATGATTCATACCTCAAGCATGCTTAGATCTGAATTTATTGGTGTAGGTTTCTTGAATGGATGAATGGGTTTTCATCTATTGAACTCAAATTCTTTCCCACCTTGATGTTTCATGGGTTAAATTTTCTTGAATGGATGATAAAAATCCCATCTTAGTTCTAGGATTACATAATAGAAATCGATAGATGGGTATGTTGGTGGTTACTTAGAGATGTCTTCATGTAAAACTCTAGTATGGTATAAACACTTGTTATTATGATCCCTTATGTACAATTGACTACAATCATATGAACTATAAAACGTAGGGTATGAGCTCATCTACAAAAATTGGTTAAAAGAAAGTAAAAAGATCATTATTGTTATTATGACAATAGAAGAGACAATAGGGTGGGTGTTTTCATGAAAATCTTGTAATTCATCGAGGTAGTTGAAAAAGTTTGATTCTTGTTGTTATAGAAAAAGGACCACAAAACCTTCAAGTGTAGGACTTGACTTCACTTTATTTATGTACAAAGTTAAAATTTGTCCCGGGATATCTAAAGAGAAATTTTGAGAACATGAAGTCTCTAAATTAACTAAGCTCTACCTTCATTAAATTTTGTATACAAAGAAGATGAGATGGTACCCTAAAACATCTGCACCTATAATGCCTTGATCGATGCTCTAAGAAAGAAAATCTCATGATCTTATAATGAAAGATTTAATTAAGTTATGTCTAAAAGTTGTAAATTTGCAAAATATGAGTCATGAAAGCATCAAAGGATATCTTGACCCTATAAGGAAGAGATAGTACGTTGGAACCTCTTACTAGGCCCTTTGGACTATATTGCAGTAGTGTTGTATGCATCATATGTCTTAGAAAGTAAAATACTCAAACGACTCCTACAACATCACTATTTTACCTCTGAAATCTAGATTTGTATATTTAAATTCACAAGTAGTATACCTTACAATGTAAATACAGTAGGTGAAGCTTGAAAAATAAATTCCAACTGTAGGAAAACTGTTATAGTGAAATAATTCAATAACTATTCAATAAGTGGGAAGGGCTTTGAATTGTATATAGAGTAGTTGAGAAATTTGTCAAAGACTATTAGATCAGGTTATGGGCGAGTAACCCATATTTATTATCTTTAAGAATCTTTTGCGTATAATTACTAAATTCTGAAAAGTTTCGGCTATGTCTCTTCTTTTTTGTCATCATTCATTTTATCATAAATAATTGCACTACAAGTTGATAAGTCTTTTTAATATTGTCCACCTTGTTTCCGCATACTGCATTAGATTGAATTATCCGTGTCACAAAGTAAGGATATGATTTTTCACAAGTAGGAGGAAAAGATTTTATGATGGTTCCCTTATATGAATAATCAAGTTAGCCCGATGAACGATTGAAGGTCGTAAGATAAATTTTGGGTTTAGAAGCCAAGTATTCAATTATGACTATGAATACAACCATTAGGAATTAAGGAAGATAAGTCGAAACTACATCCGATAGAAAAATGCGTATGAGTTAACCTTGTATATGCTAACTTAATTGAGTACCCTCGTACTCTAACTGTGGACATCTAAGCCCTTCTCAATTTTGCATGTAAAAAGGAGTCAGTTAGTTAGTGTAAGAATAAGAGTAGATATGATGAAACAATCAGTGAAAACTATACTATGTACAAGTAAAAAGTTAAACTTTCAAGGGTACTAACTGAATGTGGCTATGGTCAAATATAAGCCTGAGCTCTTAATGTAACCAAGTCATGTGGAACTAGAATGACTAATGGGATTGTATATGGATGATTGCCACAATAACAACCAATACATAATTACTCGAACCCTATATGTAGGTTGGTGACGATAACACTTAATCACCTGAAGGAGAACGGAAGAACCAATAAACTTTTGATAAACTCAGAAATCGATATGAAATTTGATAATCATTTACACTTGCATACCGAACTTAAATCGTTAAGTATTATAACTTGTGAATACGTGTAAAAAAATTTTTGATAAAAAGAAATGTGAATGTTATTAGAGTATAACTATTGAGCAATCATCTTTAGTGAACAATTAAAGTAAGTCAAAAAAATTGATTGGTGGGCTAATCAACTCTATCAGTTAAACAATAACATGTATGAAGGGTGGAGTATAGCTAAATGTAAGACTTACTCGTACGAATTAAGAATTTATGTATTAAAAAGTGTAATCAATGGTTAGACGAAATACTGAACGATTGACATTGATAATATTTTGTGTGTAAATTGATTGTTACATATGATGATACTGAAGTATGAAGTGATTAGTGTAACATGATATACAGTTATACATATTCATACACATACACCTCTATCTAGATACGCAGTTGTTGATATATGAATGAGAACTCAATTTACATGAATGAGATACGTAGGTCACTTTACTGTTGCTTTACAACTCATGTGTGATTGTATAACCAGTAAACTATGTACATCTTATTGATAATAGAATTACTAAGACAGGAAGGTGAAATGTAACTTATGTTTGCATACACATATACAATGAATTACATATATTCCTCAGTGATAGAAGTGATAAGTTAAGAATCGAACTATAATAAATGGTCAATTGTTGTAATATGATAAAGTGATTGTTATCTGAGTGTATGTACACACATGTAGTGAACCTCATGAAGTTCTTCAGTAATAGAACTGATGAGCTGCAAAGCAAACCATAGTGTTTAATTGATATTCATATTGTTACTATATTGGTTGTTATCTGCATGTAAATATAAGCATGTCTTTCGCTTTCTTACTCATTGAGGAAGGGGGGCCGGGCAGGAGCCGATGGGAGGGGGAAGACGGTGTCATTGCATTAATACATATATCCGGAGGAAGGGACCTGTATTACACGGGCGGATGCGAAGACGGTGCTATATATATATATATATATATATATATATATATATATATATATATATATATATATATATATATATTATATATATATATATATATTCGGAGGAAGGGACCCATATTGCACGGGCGGAGTGCGAAGACGATATATACATATATCCGGAGGAAGGGACCCGTATTGCACGGGCGGTGCGAAGACGGTGCTATGATATACATATATTTGCATCTTTATAAATGATTGAGAATGAATGGCTATGTGTGATACATATGTGTGTGTGACACTAGGGTATGTTGGATCGTATATGATAATGTAAACATCAGGATACAAATTTAGCTGATTGAAATGAAATACTGTAAATTGTGCGAAAGTATACAAGTTAATCCATGCATTACTTGGAATGTGATGCGATATTGTATTATGAGAAGTATGATATGATTATATGATATACAAGTATGTTTTATGATGCATGTTTTATCTGAATGCATGCACTATATATAAGATGGTGGTTGTGTGATTGGCGTGTCCGTGCTTGATATCTGATATACGTATGTGATACATACTATGAATACATAAGAAAATTTTGATGATAAACTAAAATCACCGAGTTATTATTTTACAGAGCCTATAGACCTTGTAGCGTGTGGCATAGAGTACAGAGAAATGTCATAAGAAATGAGGACCAAAAGAGTCGGACCGTCCACGAAGATTTTGGAGCCCAATTGTTTCATTATATGTTATTGATTCTCTGTTTCTCTTATTCATTCAGATTTGCTCTATTACTCGAAAATCATACTTATTATTGATTATATTCATTATCCTCTGATTTTCTTCTTTATCTCCTCACTGAGCTGTTGAGCTCACCCCCTACAGATTATTATATTTTCAGGTCATGGTGAGGCAAAGACTCAATGTAAGCTTTCAAGCGCCTTGTTGGAAACCTGTTACATAGAGAAGTTTTAGAGTTGTACTTGGTGTGATTGTAATTTAGTTCTTATTGTATATGTTCATTATCCTATTTGACGTGTACTTATAGCAAATGTAATGTTGAATAGATGGATAGTCTGAATCCATGTATTGTATGGAGATATGAGTTTGGTTATAATTATGATAAGTTGGAGTTAAGATGATTTGACATTATTATGTGGATGCCGAGAGGGGTGCTCTCGAGTACTTAATTATTGAGTTTTCATATAAGAGGCCGTGTGAGCCGAATTATATTTATCATTGCGTGGGTTGATTGTTGGGTTGTTTATATACTTGGATTGAAGATAAGTAGGCTGGTTTTGGCCGAAATTATTGTGATATGAAATGATATTTGGACATTCAGTATTTACAAAGGAGGTGCTGCTAAAATTTTTCAGGAATATTAGAGATGAGTATGATAATCTATTAATCAATAGAGTTGTTATGCAAATTGAGATCATTAGAAATCTGAGATCGTTATAGCAATAATCTTGAAAGGGATCATCTTGAGTGTGGGGTGTGGATGATAACAAGGAAGTAATGTTAGTGTGAAAATCTCAACTCAGTTTGTTATGAATTATCTATTACTATTAATGGGGATGACTTTGGTAAATGACAAGATTTAACCTAGGTATAGTGGAAACATTACTAACTGACCGAGTTGTGTTCATCTCATCAAGTCCAAGTTCAAGTTGGAATACTGAGGCTACCGAGGTTATTAGAGTCTTATATATTAAGAACTGTGATTATATTTATATCTATGTGTTCCTTTATGCCGAAGTGGTGGTTGATGCTATAAATTCAAGAGTTTTTGTCTTGAATTGACGTGTATCATAAGTCACTAAATCAGCTACAATAAATCCAACATAATTGGAGCCAATTAAAGGATTAACTTATAAAAACAAAAAATAACTCCCTTACTACACTATATACACTATAGTGCCCCATCCCTTTTCATTTATCAAAAATGTGCAATTGGATCAGCCCATAAACCTTAAGATCAAAATCATACCATACAACACTTGAGTTAATCATGAGATTCCAATAAGATTTCAAAATAAAATGGATAAAGGAAAACCCACTCACCCATAATCCTCCTCCAATCATAGGCCGACGCTCACGCCATCCTGCGCCGCTGCCGTTGCCCTCTGCTTGCACAGCCATGGCTAAGCCAGTGGCCGCAGCAGCAAGCTGCTACCGCAACTTCCTCCTCTCTTTCTCCTCCCTCTCTTCTTATCTTTCCTTCTACAATCAATCACCACCATCATTGCTTACCCCTTCACCCTGCTCTGACCTATCTGTGCCAGCCGTGTCATCCGTGCACTGCTACAGCAAGCTGCATTTCCTACCTGCCACCCGTATCCAAAGAGAGAAATAGGAAGAGAGAGAAATTGAGTGAGAGGGAGAGAAATTGAGAGAGAGGGATTGGATTTTTTTTTTGGGGGGGGGGGGGTGATGAAAAGGGGGAGAGAGGGAGATGTTGAAGAGACGATGAGGAGAAAGAGATGAAATGAAAAAATGTGTTTTCTCTCATATTTTTCCCCTTTATATTTTCAAGACTTCTAAACTCTTCATTTGCTTTCCACCTCTCCTCCCAACTCCTCATATCCCATAGGATCATGCCACTTCAATCACAAAAATAAATTGATTTTGATTATATATATATATATATATATATATATATATATATATTATATATATATATATAGAGAGAGAGAGAGAGAGAGAGAGAGGAGAGAGAGAGAGTAAATTAGTGAGGGTATAACACAAAATAGTATACAACTTGTACATGCCAACTTTTACATTCATATAGACAAACATTTCACACACTCACACACACACCCCCCCACCCAATTACGCATAAACTTGTAGATGCATTTATATTTATAATTATCCAATTTTATTTCACTTTTATTTTTCCCACAAAATTTTATAAAAATTCATAATCATACAAATTTAATTTAATCATCACCTCTAATAATCTATATAATCTCTTAATTAATAATTAGAATATTAAATCAGAATTTTAATAACCATGGCGTTACAGTGTGAGCTATGTCCAACATTTGAGGCACATGACTAGCTCGAGCTGGCCCTCAATCTACAGAAGGAGGTCCTGTGTGATAACTATATGGGTCTAAAAAGCGACCTCAAGCCCAGTCACGTCTATCCCAATGATCGGCAAAAAGCAGTACTAAAATAAGAGAAGGAAGTGTGGGTTTGATGTTACTGCTTTTGCGATTCTTTCATAGTAGCGAAGTGGCTATACGGGTCGTATCCACAAGGAGGGAGAGCGATGGAAGCTTGATGCGGCTTCAAAGTCAAGAAGAAAGAAAGTTCTTATTTCCAAATAAAGAATTGAAAAGTGAAAATAAGTTGTTTTTAAGAATTGTTGGAAAATATTTTGGTGGTTTGTAAAAGTGATTTTTTTTCTTAGTTGTAAAAATACATGGCTAACTTTCTACTAAGTGCTCCCATTAATTTCTAACTTTTGGAAGATAGCCTCACGATGGATTATAGGCGAACACAACCTTTTGCATTGGAACTATTCACATGGAAATCAAGTAAAAGTTCATCCTAAAACTTAACTTTACACGGCAAAAAAACTCAGACATTCCCTTATCAAGATCCAATAGAAGGCGAGAATAACGGAAGACACGAGTGCATTAACGGTATCGGCAAAGTTAAAAGGAAAAGTCTCTAACTTACAATAACAAGTAAAGTACACAAACCATAAATCATCAAAAAACTCATTAAGTATGAAGTATAAGAAAGTAAATACATGTAGGTAAATTAGAGTTAGAACTCTCGTCTTAAGATGCCATAGCTCTTATTTGTACAAGGCTTATTTGACACTATTGACTCATGTGAGTTATCAATCAAGTGTTAGAAATTAGTGGTTAGTTAGTTAGCCAAGCTAATGAAAGTTAGTTAACCATAAAGGTAAAAGAAACAACAAAGGAAAGAAGTGGAAAGAGGGAGTTGCACTGCAAGAAAAAAAAAAGAAAAGAAAAGTTAAAGAAAGGAAGTTACACTACAACAAAGTAAAAGAAAAGAGGTAAAAAAGAAAGAAGTTACACTACAATAAGGAAGTAAAAGTAATGGCAAAGACAAGTAAATGAAAAGAAAGAAGAGAAGTAGTACTTGTATTATCTTGTCACCCTTCAAATACAACACTTACACACTCTCTTTCTTTCACTCTAATGGTTAGAACTTAAAACTAGAAGAAAAACAACAACTACTACAAACTAAAAATAAGGCTACACAACTTGCTCTAACTTTGAATCTGCCCTTCTTCAGACCCCAGGGGTGGTATTTTTAGGCCTCAGGAGAAAGGGGGGCCAGGAGGTGACCCATGCCCCAAAGCACTGGAAAGCATGCGCGCCAAGATGGTCGCGGAAATGCGCCCTGGCCGCGTTTTCGCGGCCAAGATAGGGTTTGCGCGCGCCACCGGCGTTTCCACGGCCAAGACAGGGCTGCGCGCGCTAGTGTTTGGGTAGCGTGCTGCTCAGACTGTCTCATGTCCATTTGATCTCCTGGATTCGCGATTTTACACCCTGGGCAGACAAAATCTTCACTCTAAAGTCAATGGCTAATTGGTAGGCCTTTAATCATCAATTTAAATGGTGATTTAGGTCTTCTTCTTCATTTGCACACCATGGACCTAGGATCAACAAGTAAGGTTTTATTACCAAATTTTACATGAAATAAATATAAAATGTGATGAAATTATGCAAAATTAGAGACTAATCACACCCCCACACTATTATCTTTTGCTCGTCCCCGAGCAAAACAAAAATAAGAAAATTATTATACCACTTTCGCAGGTGATGCGATTTGCACTGAGCATGTGCAACAAGCCTTTAAACCTCTAATTTTCCCCTAGAGGAGGAGTGTTGTCTCCTGAGGGTTTTCAGCAGATTGAACCCACAAATCCAGTAAGTGAAGAAAAGAAGTTAGTTGTAGAAAGAATTTTTCTCTCTGTTTTTTTTCATGAAAAGAACTTTCAATCATCTAAGTAAAAATGACCAAATGATGTAAGAATTAGGTTAACCCTCATAAGTCCTCTTATACTTTAGCCTTCATAAAAGAAGAAACTA